>KE747818.1:860619-1077774 GCA_000465215.2 Pyrenophora seminiperda CCB06 | reverse complement strand
CAGCAACAGCAACTCCGACGTCCCCTTGAAGTGAACCTGGTATTTCTTCTGCTTTGCCTCGTGTGGGCCATTAGCTATTTCGAACCCCGGATACGCATGGTCCGTGTCAACTCTCAATTAAACTGTTGAGCATCGTCAACAAGGCGTACTTCCAGCATTTGTCCAGAACCAAAGAAGGCCCAGCCCAATCTTGTTTTATTACCCACTTTTTGTGAATCTTTTCCGGCACCTGCAGAATTCGATCCAACAGAGCAGTTACTTGCCATAGACTAAGATAACACAAGTATCTTATCACCTCACAGAGCTCGAAACAATTTTCCGTAGACAGCAGGGAGTGGTTTTGGGCTGAAGAGGCAGTATGGATTTGGGGACTAGAGAATACGAACGGGGGTTTCGAGGGTGCTGAGTCAAGGCCATGAGAGGGTGCCGTCGGCAGGGGAGGAAGACCGTGCTGCGCATCGGAGATGGCTATCGCATCCTAGACGCTATAGTGGCGAGTGATAACGAGTACACAGTATGTATATTCGCTCAAGTAATCTTACATGGCGGCTTCCTCTCCCACCGCTTCACTTTTTCCTATCCGGTCCATATCTTCCGACTTGCTTGCGATGCGAAATCCGTTGTGCCGGCTGGAGCCCAATGTCACTGTCATGAGCTTCGTTAAACGTGGTATCAGCATGTCGGCCTCCCGCTTCATGGCAGGCTCCGAGAGTTAAATGATACGACCCTTTGGATCCTTGCCATGGCCTGTTGGAGCTAGACATGATCTGGGGTTAGCGGCAGTCACACACAGTGACGAATATCAACAAGTCTACTCCGTACTTGCGCAACCTTCACCTACCGTATAGCTTTGACGTGGGTCTTAGTGAAAGAAGCTTGAAATCTTTGTTCAAAACAATCGCAGCCTCAGGAAGATGGATTGCGGAAATGGACGTTGTGGTTGCACGAAGTCCTTCTCAAGAAGATTAGCTACTATGGACGGATATAAATAGCCCCACAAGGCTGAGGGAAATGCGGGCGGCGAAACACACTAAGAGTGAATACAGCAGATACGAAGAGCCCGTAGTTGTGTCCAGGGACCACAATCAGGTGTACAATTCGCACTCATTCTCCAATCACATAGGCCAACATGTCCAATCATGATGGTGCACATACAGTGGAGTGTTGCTTTTATATTCCGTACCATTACATAGTGGGGTACCAACAAGCTTCGACTCCACCATAAGCGATCGACCCGTGTGGATCATCAAACGGACTGACAACCACCTGGCGGCAAGTTCGAAGGCCGAAGCTCCGTACTGTTTACATGGCTCGCAAAGACAAAGTTTCAGCCCGTCCCGTGGCCGCGTGGAAGGTGCGGATAAGACGGAGAGGTTGTATGTACTGTATGGTGAGCAGCAGGCAAAAGACGGATGACTCGGGTAAGCTACTGCGAACTGCTTAGTTTGAAGTTTAGTGCTGGAGTCTGACTCCCACTGATGGCCTGGGCAACAATGAAGGCAGTCAGCATTTTGGGAGCACGGGAGGTACAGTAGGCCAGTGCGGCGATATACCCCGTAGGCGGAGGCTGTGTTGGCGATTGCGATTCACGCACCTACAGTATCCGTATCTGTGTGGACAGTCTCGACCGCGACCGATCCCAAGCCCGCAGCTGTGTATGTTAGCAATGAGTACGTTATATGCCACCATCCCCGGTCAACTCACGACCGGTGGGGACCTGTGCGCAGCGGGTCATGTTTATCAGTCAGGCAGCAAAAGGTCGGCGGAGCGGGAAGAGGCAGACATGCAGATGTGCTCGGAGGGCACATGCCTGAAGGGCCGAGACTTTGGTGCGGCGTAATTGTACGCCCAAAGGGCTGAGATATGGCATGCAGACGATTACAAGGCCCTAGTGGCAGTGCAGGGCTCCGCCTTCTCAGGCCACCATGGGCCAGGAATTTGTTTGAAACGCAGTTTATTCCCGCATTCCTTGTGCTCCTTGTGCAGAAGCCATCTGGCGCATTCCGCGGCGGCGCAAACTTTCATGTACATGCTGCGAGCGGTTTCAGTCGCTGAGGCGGCGACTTGGCGGTCGTGAGCCTACTCGTAGTGAGAGGTCCGTCCAGTGTCGCATGTTTCTGCCCAGCAGCGAGCATGGCAGTCTGGCAGTCTGGCAGTCTGGCAGTCACAGATTGATGCCGGAAATGCCGGCGTCGGGGGAAAACGCCAGATGGGCGGGATTTGGCGCTACTGTGTAAGTCCGTATTGAAGGACAACTGGGGCAGGGTCTCGTGCATCTCGTGCATGTGTAAGAGACGCTTCGGGCCACTAAGTCACAACGCACGGCCCCCGTATAGTCTGGCCTGGCCGAGGGCCTCTCCACCATGTAATCTACCGTGACACGGCGTATCATGGACGCGTCAACGGTCATAAGAGACCCAGCTGCCGGTATCACATGTTTAGGTCCTTCGTTGTTCGACAAACTGCGAGACGCATACCACGAATCATCTCCCAACCCTACAAGTACAGCTGCCAGCCGCACACCTTTGCAGTTTGCTTCTTGCAGATCAACTGCCTACCCTCACATTAGCTCCATTCGGCATTCACACACTATAATTGGACCCATCTGCTGCAACCAAGGCACGCCAACCGACACCATTGATTCCGGCTACCTTACGGCCCAAGTACCCTGCATATCTTGAATTTGCTGGCTACATCATCGGGCTGGCACGCACACCTCGCGCATTTATTACGAAGTTGAATTCCCAGTCTTAGGGCTTGCGCATCATCACCACACGCTACAAAGACTGCTGCTACCCATCATCGCTCAACACACACACAACACTACAACACTACAACACCACAACACCACAACATCGCTACTCACTACCAACACCTGATCACACTACACCACACCCCAACCAACCAGGGTTGCCACTACACCCTCTTCACGCCCTCCACACACAAGCAAGCCACAATGTTCTCTTGCGCCAACTACGAGCGAGGCTGCAGGGGCCGATGCAACCGCATGAACGGTCGATGCGATAGCTGCCACACACTCAACCTTCAAGTGCGCAGTAACAGCGCATCATCCACATCTTCAGCCAACAGCCTCCCGTCAGCTGCCTATTCGGCAATGACCAGTTCCTTCGCATCCCTCTCACAAGCCAACGGCTCTTCGACAAGGGCGCAATAATGGCCGACTGCACTCATATCGGCCTTGACAACATCAACACCCACACCATCACGAATTTCAACGACATCATCATCTTTATCCGAGCATTAGCGATCTGACCATTGTGACGGTGTTTTGACAACACCCTTGACGTCACGAACGAGCGAGCGATTATGGGAGGTCCTCGAGACCAATTTTTGAACATAGCATTTACACTTGGAGCGTATATCTTTTTAGTAGCCGTACAACATGTATCATCTTCTTCTCCTTGCTACCCACAGGCGTTTGGCAGCAAAAGGCGTAACATAGGGAAACCGGGTTTTAGCCCTTATCACGCGTTGATTGGCAATGCCTTTCCGCGGAGGGGGATAACTTTCAGAAATTATATTATTACCTCACCACCTCACCTGCATGCTATTCCAACATGTGCACCTGCAACCTCCCAGTGATGAAACTCACGCGGCAGCAGGAAAAAGACTTACCACCATTATGCGTGGATACGTAAGACAAGCCTCGCTCCCGCAAGGCAAGCCCCACAGTCTTGCGTCTAGAACCAACAACCAGAAAGAAACCCCCCACCTTCTCCTGCCTCCTTCCTGCCCTCCGATCCCTCCCCGACCCCTATGCAGCCAGCATCGCGAACCACAAAAAAATCCCCCATCTCATGCTCCAGGCCTCATGGTCGGGTCTCGTACCCTTTGACAACGGCAGTCAACGGATCTCCAGCGGCGGGCGCAAACCAGCGCCCATCTCTTTCCTTGATGCCCGTAGTGGAGTCTGAAACCATGACAAGACAAGCCTGACCAGCAGTCCAGACTGCAGACTGCAGACGCACTGGAGTCGTCGCTGCACGGGCGGGCGAGTCTAGAAGCTGTTATCGATCGAGGCTTTGGCTGGGGATCGCAAGCCAGGGGCCGGCAAGCACAGTCCGATGAGGAAGAAGATAGGCGTTGTGTCGAGACCGGTGCACAGCGGCGTTGGCGCCCGCTGCACGGTGACGCAAGTGGCAGAGGACCTGAGAACGTGGAGACCATGTTCAAAGGCCGTGGTTGGCGGATAAGGGCCTGTTTTGCGTGTTGCTGGAAGGAGGGTTGTTCGGAGCACTTTGACCAAGGTTACTGCCGATGCGACGCTACCATTTCGTGTCGAGAAAATGCATGATCCAAAGGGGGGTTTCGAAGCGGCCAGGCCCTTCTTTTCACTCCGAAGAGCCGAGCATCGTGATGTCGTGACATGCTTCTCTAATGGGTCCGGCGTGCTGCCGAGCCAAAGATGCCAACATGACAGCAAATTGATATTGGCAAACCCACACAGAACATGGAGGGGCCTGACAAAAACTGATGTGGTGTGATGGAAATGTTGGCCAAGGTGTTGCACCGCAGAGCACGTGTTGGTGCTCAGGTACTGTGCAACTGTCTCATACAACCTTGGAAGATGGCATTTTCCGTATCCGCCCAGATGCCCATATGCTGCATATCGGCATCAACGCATCAATATATGCGTATCTGCCCATTGTTGGACCGCATATTGTCTCCGCAATATGCGCATGAGCACTTGTCAATCTCCGCACTACCACCTTGGGCCAAGTTCCAACTCCCCAGAGTGCCGCGTGAAGAGTACTCCAGAGCCCAACGCACACCCCCAAACCCCCAGCCATGCGTGCAAACAGCGCATCCTACACACCATCCAGCATCGACGTCTCCCATCGCAACCACACACCCCTAGCGCCGATCGTCAAAGGGTCTAGAGCTTGGGCTCCTACCATACGCCAAGGCATTTTCAACTTTGGCCATCGACCCTTTAACAGGGCCTTCTCGTCTGGTGTTTTGCGCTTAAGGCCCGTTTCAGGGCATCTTCGACCCGGCCCTTTCGGACTTGCTAGGGAGCCGGTACGGAGCGCTGCCGATGTGACTGAGAAGGGTTACCTAGTGCCATCGCTGTGAGGGTCTAGTTTTTCAACTAGCGAAACGACAAGTCTGCATTAGCCTGCAGATTCGCGAGAAGAGTTGAAAAACCTCAACGGGCATGTGGCGCTTTTGCCGTGGACAACCTCGGGAGGCGTTTAGCAAAAGGGCCCACCATGAAGCGATAAAACTGCGTCATCCCGTTGAAGAAGGTTTATGCTACTGAAACCTCGCCGTTGGCAAGTTGAGAAGAAACTTGGTTGTTGTCACAAGGAGGCTGATGGTGTAGATGCGAGGGAGGAAACGACTTGAGTTTTGTGGAGCCCGGAAAAAAAGAAAGTGTTCCAGGAATAACACCGAACTGGGCGACAATGTGAAGAGACTCGGCGCTATGTCGGTGAAATGGAAACCCGTGACCACTGACCACACACCATCCGGATAAATACGAGACTAGCCCAAACACTATCACCAGGCGTCGTCACGTGTAAAATTTCTCAACACTAGCCACATCATCACCAGCCACAACTATCTGGACCCCGACACCGTCTCCTATGCACGGATTACACTTTTAGCTTTCACAAACCAGACGTCATTTCTTATTTCCGCTTCCTGTGCTACCCTCTACACCTAGCGTAACCGTGTGCCGTGAAAGTTGGAAATAACGAGCTTGCCGAGGTAGCCACCACCCACCTAAATCAAGCCCATCCCAAGAATTAAGCTTCTATATGCAAGAAATCGACTCCTATACCTTCACAAATAGCTCCTACAGCCAAAATTACTAGACAATCGACATTGATTTGGGTGGGTGGCGAGGCACCCTACCATCTTGTTATTTCCAACTTTCACGGTTACGCTAGAGCTAGGTACCCTCCCAACGATGCCTACTATGTATGTATGCTTCATAATCAGCCTCTACTCTCCCCCGCGGCCTCTGACTCCGAATTCCGCACCGCCGTGCAGCAAACCCGGCGTAGACTCGGGCTAGACAACAAACTGCTGCTGCCTAATCAAGCCTCAATTGTCACCGCACTGATAAGCCTTCTCACGCATCAAAAGAATATCCAAGGTGGTACCCCAAGGTGCATCACCGCAACGCGTCTATATTTAACCGCACTCAGCGTCACGTACATAATAAGGCGGTTTGATGACAAATTGATGCTTCTATGTTGAGGGGTGTGAGCTAACCGGTGGGTGCAGTGGAGTCGTCACGTGAGCATGTCTATGTCATCAGGCCATGTGTGCAGCTTGTTATGGCTGACAGTGACGCTGTAAAGTGATGAAAAGATGCGCATAGTATCGGTTCTAGCGCCGATCACGGAGTGGATGCGGAGTGGATGGACCAATAGCACATGTAGATATGCTTACTCAATATTGTCTCCCTCATGCGGCTTAAAGCATTTGCTGAAAGTGATCACTCTTCCTTCTAGAAGCAGAACAAGTGTGCGTGGGGGGGAGGAAAGTCCCTCCCATCAGCCCTACCCGTCATACCATCCCCTCCCCCTACACAGCTTCCCGAAATCTCCCAGCGAACTGGGTTTCAGACCTTCAGGAATGTGGCACCAAATCAAGCCATCTTACCGCACCCAACCACAATGCTGCAATAAGGTGCCAGTCAGCCACCCCGGCTGCAGTTATGCCAGGCTAGTATGCTAGTATGAACGATGCTTGCAACAAAGCAATCCGTAAATAAATCCAGCTTACAAAAATGCCATCCCCGTGGCCTAGGAGTCACATTCACCCCATGTCCCACATTACACAGAGGCCCTCACAAGCACCATCCGCACCCGCACCCGTGTAGCCGCCTAGTATTAGCCTTTGCTCCATACCGCTCTTGTGATGAATAATCTGCGCGATGAGAAGAGCAATACGTGCCCCTAAGCCCAAAACAGTAAAATGATGAGCAAAGCACACCGTGGCGAGTAGCGGCTGGAAGACACATGTGTGCTCCCCCGCACCACAGTCGCAGTCTGCACCGAACTAGGGTTTGCGTATACAGAGTACATATTCCCTGTTTGTGCGGGGCTCTTCTTCTTCAGAGCACCAGCTATCGTTTTTGTAACTTGAGTACTTGCCGGAATAGTCGAGTTGCCCTTTACTATCCAGGATCACAAGCCTTTACTGCTATTGCCTCCGGGTGTTTGCTTGTTCGAGAGTTTTGCTTGTAGCAGGAAGCATGTCGTCTTGGTCAGCAGCCACCACCCCGCCCAAGAAACCAAATTACAAAGTCCGTTTTCGACATGGCGTATTTCCGGATGTAGAGAGCCAAGCGACTAGAGCAGATATTAAGAAGTACGATTACTTCTTTGGCGATGGACAGCGGTGGGTTGGTACGCCAAGCAAAGGTATGTTCGTATTTCTAGCCTCTCATTCAATCGACATGACTCATGCTAACACAACCATTGTAGTAGATTTTGTGGACGAATCTACGCTTGTGGCCGATGATTCTGAAGGTTCCGGGTCCGCCAGCAGTAGAAGGCCAACGAGACATCTGACCCAGTCCAGGATATCGGAAATAACACGCGGGCCCGAAAGAAGAAGGAATGCGCAGAGCACAGAGCGGGCTTCGCAGACAAGCGGTTCGGCTAGGAACAGTCAGCTTTTCGTGCCTGAAGCGGCACAGCAAGATAGCCCTCCTTCATGGCAGGTACCATCCCACATCCGAAGACACACGAGCCCAGATTCCAGTCTAGATGAGCCCGTCTCTGTGGATTGGCCCTCACACATCTCGTCTCGCCAGCCTGAGATTGCACTCAACTCCAGCACCCAAGCAACATGGCCCATCTCTGATCCCATTGAGGCACACCTATTCCGTTTCTGGGTCGACAAAGTATCTGAATCTCTAGACCTAACAAGTCCCCAGAGCGTATTCAAAGAGGTAATTCCAAAGCTTGCCTTGAAAAATACGATGCTCATGAACGCCATCTTCATGACATCTGCACAGCATGTTTTGCGCTTCGACCCGTTCTTTCCCACTCGCCCGTACATGTATCACGACAGAATACTTCAATCCCTCATCCCATACTTGGCTGAAAAAGGGAGAATTGAAGACGAGGGGACATTGGTGGCTGCGATACTACTCAGGGCTTTTGAGGAGTTCCATGGTATGTACATCAGGTTGGTTGATGAGAATCTACTAACGCACGAATAGCGGGTACTAGAGGCCAGACGGTTCTCTCAACATTTGAGCTGTTCTATGGGCCTGAGGGCTGGCTTCTTGACATGTCAAGTCCGGTGGTCCAATCATGCCTCCTTGTCCATGTGCATGCTGAGGTCGGCGAGGCGCTGCTCAATCCGGGTAAACTGCGCATCGATTACGAGAGTTTCATCTTACCTGCTCTAGTCTCACCATTAGATGATATTTCGTGGGGCAATCGTATATTATGGTTGAGTGCACGTGTCTTGCAGTGGGTTGAGCGAGGTTCGCACGCCCCAGATGAGTGGTGGTATCTGTGCAGTCTGGTAGACGAGTGGGAAGAGAAACGCCCCATAAGCTTCGATGCCTTCTTCTACCAGATGGAGGACCCTGAGACCGTGGGCTACTTTCCAGAACTATGGTTCTCGAGTGCTGGACATGGTAAGCCGGGTAGTTCTTCGTTACGTTGTCATCCACTGATGCCCTCTGTAGCGGACGCAAATCAACATCTACGGATATGCCGTATTGCTCTTGCTGCCAACCGTCCGGATGGTGAAGTGCAAGGCTTACACCGAGATATGTCGGACGAGGTCTTGAAAGGTCTAAAGGAAACGGTAGCCATTGCGCGATGTGATACTCGTGGTATCTCTGCGCCATGGAAAGCAGCTCACACCGTACACAAGTTCGCTGAGCTACTGAGAGATGACGCGGATCGGATTAAAATGATAAATTTCTTAGAGGAGGTAAATGCCATGGGTATGCCAACATCAGCAACGATAGAGCATCTTAAAGAGCAGTGGGGCTGGGGCTGGAACCATTACCCACGAGCCATTTCTCCATCTGCATAAAAATGATAGAGACGAACGTGGCCAAAGTTTATCTGGTCAGTGACCCAGCTAGCCACAAACTTCCGAACACTACGCCCCAGAAGGTGACAAGGATGAGTCTGCCCTTGCCAGTCAACGCGAGATAGGACATGACTCCTACAATGACCTCCATACGTCGAGCGGCATCTCTCCTGGCCTTCCACTGCGGGTTTATTTCGAAAGGGGGACGAGAAAGAATGTCGTTGACGGCCATCTTGACAGGTTTCTCGTCAACACGCAATGAAAGAGCAACCGGGCGGTGATCGGATGTTGGCTGTACAGGCAGAGCCGTATATATTTGTGGCTCGAGCCCCGAAGAAGATGTGGCTCGCAAGAAAAGGATGCGATCACACCATGAGGGATACCGGTGCTTTGACCACGCCCACGATTCACCCTCTCCCGATAGAGCGTGGTTGGGTGTCTTGGCATTTTTGTGAGCAATAGTGTACTTGTATGTAGGTGGAAAGTTAATAGGAAGCTCTTCAAAACCATGCAGCGTACGTTTAGCGTTCTTCTCTCTAGTTAATTGATCCTTCGCTAGCAGATGTGAATAGTGTAAGGGCGATGACTCTAAGGCAGTTGGTTGTGGATAGGACTTGTGGGCGTCCTCGGTTGGCGGGGCATCATGTGTGCGGTAGTTCAAGTCTCCGTAGAAGAAGACGTGGTTGCCAGGCGTAAAGAGACCATTGTGATCAGCTGGGACATCAGATGAAGAGGCGAGGAATGGGCGCTCCTCGCTCGCGCTGAAGGCTGAATCGTCGCCATTGACGAATACCAAGTTCCGTACCAAGTTCTCCCAGTCTTTGTTTCTCGCGCCAACGTTACTCTCCATGGGCGCAAGATGGACGGCAGCAAAGGTGAGGTCGAGGGTGTCGTCTGAGGATGGACAGGCCAAGCCAAGACGCATGGCGACTGCACCTTTGTTGCCCATGTCTGCGAATCCGACGCCAGCGCCAGCCGACTGTATCCATTGTAATCGTTCTATGACTTTCGGTTTCGCGAATAACATCAGGGCCGTCATGCCCAAGCTGCGTGTCGCAATGTGCTCAAGGGACTCGCTGCCATGACTACGGCGGTCGGCGGCAAGCAGGACGGTTGTCGTTAGGCGGTCGAAGTATGGCTTCAGATAAGAGCCGCCGAGGAATGAGTAGGCGATGGGTGCAATCTCTTGAAGCGAAACAGCGACTATGTCAGGCACTGGTGCGTTTTTGGGCAGGGCATCGAACAAAGTAGGCGCAAGGGACTGGGGGTCGACGAGCTCTCGGGCAGCATTGAAAGTGACGAGGTAGAGCTCGAACATGGCTGGTCACAATGCGTCGTCGCTGCACGGCTAGGCACGCGTCCGTCAGCACGGTTATGGGTTGTTGAGGGTGATCACTACTTTGTAATATCGACGTGGGGGAGCACCAAGACAGACAAGACAGACTGCAGACAGTGGTGAATGAGAAAATGAATAATTCGAGAAAACGGATACGGACATGGTCGTAAATCCAACTAGGCCTCCACGTGCAGAAGCAAGACTCGATTGCGCCAGCGGCCGCGTGGAGTCGTCTTGGTGTAGCGCCGCCGTGCTGGTGCTTCTCGCTATGTCGGCAGGCGATGTTACGTGGGGTGGTGGGCGGTCAGGATTTGCTAGGTAAAGCTCACCCCCGGCTGTTGCGGTGCGGAGATGGCCACACGCGGTTAGGACGACTCCACTGCGCCGCTTGGGGTGGAGAGCTGATCGTGACGGGTAGTGAAAAAGATGGAGACGATGATGGAGGTTGTGGTGCGCCGAGGGGCATATCGCCTGCGTCAAAGCTTTCCCTGCATCTTCTGTCGTCAGAGGCGTCCTGTTTGTGCCAACAGAATTTCGGTGGGGAAGCTCAGCTCAGTGTTCAAAGGACCGAAGCCTACTTCCTGCATGTTTCTACATCGTGAACTCTCCTCTCACCCCCAATTCAATAGACCAAGATCTCGTTAAGCTTTGGGCTGCTCTAGATTCAACCATCATCATCATCATCATCATCGTTATCACACCGCCGCAAGTGCATCCGACAACGGAGCACCTGGACTTTTCGTCTAATATTTCGACAGGCCTTGTCTGGAGCAAGTATAATTTCTGTGACATTCAACTCGACTCATTCCCCTACAGCAACCATGTTCAGGTCCCGAGCCTTCCGACAAATAGGCCGCGCAGCTACAACACAGCTTCCTCGTCCAGCATTCCGCCCGGTGCAGCCAGCGGTTGCCTCAATTCGAAACTTTACATACTCGCCTAGTCGTCTTGACAAGGACCATAACAGCGAGGACCATGTCGACGCGGCGACAACATCGGGCGAGCCTGGTGAGAGTGGAGATCACGAGGGTCAGTATGCCCGAACACGAGACGACATTGTCGTAGAATACCCCGAAGAGAAAGACCTGCCACCTTCGAACCCCGTCGTGGGCCGAGGAGGCGAGCACTTTAAACGCACACTGGCTTCGTTTTCCATGGAAGGGAAAGTGGCAGTCGTCACCGGTGGTGCTCGAGGCTTGGGCTTAGTCATGGCCCAGGCCTTGGTGACTTCGGGAGCCGACGTAGCCATTGTCGACATGAATAAGGAGGAGGGTGAGCGTTCGGCGCAGGGGCTCATTGACATGTTCAAGAAAGAGAATCCCGGATCTTCAAAGTAAGACACTTCACATTCTGGGCACTGAGCTTCGACTGACGCAATTGCAGAGTGCCCAAAGTCACAGCCCATTTCTGTGATGTCTCTAGCCCAACCTCTGTCAACCAGTCCTTCGCCGAGATCTTGAAGAAGCACGGCAAGGTAGACAACCTCGTTACGTCTGCTGGCTTTACCGAAAACTACGATGCCATTTCATACCCCCATGACCGTATGCAGAAGCTTTGGGGTGTCAATGTTGACGGGACCTATTTGTATGCTGTGGCGGTGGCTAAACACCTCATGGAGAGGAAGGCTCCCGGAAGCATTGTCATGATTGGCAGTATGTCTGGTGCCATTGTCAACGTCCCACAACCACAGGCCCCTTATAACGCCGCCAAGGCAGCTGTACGGCATCTGGCTTCCAGCTTGGCGGTTGAGTGGGCAGGCGCAGGCATCCGTGTGAACTGCATTTCTCCTGGATACATGCTTACCGCACTGTAAGGTCACTTGCGACAAACGGTGAAGATGGAAGCTGACAACATTGTAGAACCAAGAAGATTCTTGACGACAACCCAGACCTGCAGAAGCAGTGGACTTCGCTAATTCCTGTCGGCAAAATGGGACGCCCCGAAGATTTGATGGGTGCTGTCACCTTCTTGTCCAGCGATGCTAGCTCCTATGTTACTGTAAGAGCTGTCCGAAGCACATTTGCATGCACATACTGACCACTTGATGTAGGGAGCGGATCTCCGAGTAGATGGCGCCTACACTTGCACGTAAACTCGAAAGTGACAACAGAGTAGAGAAACATGGATATCGGTGCGACATTGATGCTGGGGTCTGAGTAGACATGGATGCAGCTATGCAAAGTTGGCCAACATGGAAGGCAGGACCACGTATCGTCGCTTGGCAGCCTCAAACGTTCACGCAGTGAAGCTCAGCAATGGAACAAATGTAAAACCAGAAATACCCTAGTAATGCAAAGTAATGCAAAGAGTGTCTTGGTCGCGACAGAAGATCAGAATAGGTCGCATACCTACGTGCCTACTACTTGAGTATCACGCCGTTTTCAGACACGCCGACTTAGTCAGCCCCGCATTTGAGCCTCTTTGCGGCGCTCGGTGTGGCGGTGCGATACGAGACTCCCGCTCCACCAGCTCTAGCCCTGCATAAAGCTTCCGTCTCTCGACGCCAATCCACGAGCGCTGCTCCTGTCGCGCAATGAGGTGCCAGTAGTGACTAAATCTTGCACAGCTGACTTCCCCTTTTGCTCTTTGGCCGGCCCGAAGCCATGTTCAACATCTCGAATTTGGTGCAGAAGGCCCAACAATACATCGAACCCACGCTCAACAACATCGCCGCGCCCGCATCGACAGACCGCCGACCCTCCAAAGCCACCCTCTTCCGGTACCAATTCAGGCTGCCCGACTCGCAGAACCCGCTCCAAGAGATTACCGCCGAGCTCACGCTTCAGCCCCACCATTCCACGAGGGGTCCTGGCGACGTCACTACCGAGAAGGAGCGCAGCCAGGGCAACCACTATGTGGGCAAGCTGCACCTCAGCGAAAAGTATCTCTGCTTTTCCACCCAGGGCTCCAGCTTTGCCAACACGGCGAGTTTGAGCGCGTCTAGCGCTTTCACTGGGCAAACTCACGGAGCGGGGCCGGCAGGAAATGGTTTCACCCTACCACTATGCGGCATACGGCGAGTAGAGCGGCTGCATAGCCAGAGCTACATGTTTGCGCTTGCCATCACCACCTGGAACGGCATTCCGGACTCGACGACACAGACGCCCGCTGGCCAGAAGCTTACCATCCAGCTCGCGGGGTCGCGTCAGGCGTGCGAGCGCTTCTGCGATGGCCTCAAAAAAGGACTGAGAGAAGGCGTCAAGGATGTGGAGAATTTGCGCAAGGTAGCCGGCCAGTGCTATTCCGAGTACCTACTCACAGACGCCGAGGAGAAAAAGGTCGGGGATGATGGAAAGCAGGCCAAAGAGCACCCAGATACCGGCCTGGGCGTGCTCTTCAGGTATCCTGGCAATGCCCGGAAACTAAGGGATGCCACCAAGATACGGTTATGGCGCGAGTATCTGAAAGGTAGGCCTTCTTATCTCTTACATGCCGCCGCGCTAACATCTGATAGACAATGGCCGAAGCGCGACCCTCATCCGGCAACCTACCTTCCACAAACTCATTCGCGTCGGTCTGCCCAATCGCTTGCGGGGCGAGATGTGGGAACTCACATCGGGCGCATTCTTTCTGCGCCTGCAGAACCCCAACCTATACACCGAAACACTACAAATGTACTCTGGAAGAGAGTCACTGGCAATAGATGAGATTGAAAAGGATCTCAATAGAAGTCTGCCAGAATACCCTGGTTTCCAGAGTGAAGAGGGAATTGGTCGGCTCCGGAGAGTCTTGACTGCGTACAGCTGGACGAACGAAGAGGTTGGCTACTGCCAGGCGATGAACATTGTGGTCGCAGCATTGCTGATGTATGTGCATCCTTTGATTTGCAGCTCCATCGATCTAACAAGTCAAGATACATGTCCGAATCCCAGGCTTTCTTCCTCCTGTCCGTGCTGTGTGATCGCCTTCTGCCCGGGTATTACTCACAAACCATGTACGGCACCTTGCTCGACCAGAAGGTTTTCGAATCGCTCGTTGAAAAGACCATGCCCATACTTTGGGACCACCTCGTCAAGTCAGACGTACAATTATCCGTTGTTTCTTTACCCTGGTTTCTCTCGCTCTATATTAACTCTATGCCTTTAATCTTTGCTTTCCGAGTTCTTGATGTCTTCTTTCTTGAAGGCCCAAAAGTGTTGTTCCAAATCGGTTTAGCTATCCTGCGCATCAACGGCGAGGAGCTACTCGATACCACTGACGACGGTGCTTTCATCTCAGTCTTGAAGTCGTACTTTTCGAGACTCGACGAATCCGCTCATCCAAAATCAGAGAATCCCAAGCTGCGAGCCGTAACCCGCTTTCAAGAACTTATGGTCGTAGCGTTCAAAGAGTTTGCCGGAATTACACAAAATACCATCTCGGAACAACGGGCGAAGCACAAGGATGCTGTGCTGGAGAACATTGAGAGCTTTGCTAAGCGCACATCAATACGAAATCTGGCTTCAGACAGCAAGAAACTAAGTGTCAATGATCTTAGTTTCTTGTACGACAAGTTCTATGCGGTGCTGTATGAACGCCAGCAAAGAGCCGAAATCATGCAACAAGAGGCCGAGCGCAAAGCGAAGGCGAGCCGGGTGAAGGCCACTGAAGTTGTTACTGGCATTTCCGCCAACGCGGAGAAGGGACGTGTAGCGTTAGGGCCTAGTCCCACGCAGATGGACTACGATGCGTTCAGGGAGTTCCTGGCCGGTGAGCTCTTCGACATGAGCTGGCCTAGTCATTACTAACATCTTTGTAGGCATCGCCAAGTGGGCAATTACTGATTCACCAAGCTCACCACCGGAAAGTGCACCAAATCCGTCCACGCACTCATACTTTGGTAATAGCATGAGAAAGCGGCCACCAATGTCACCATGGGGATCAGGACCCGAACCTGCAGACCACGAATTTATGCGACGCTTGTTCCGACGTTGGGATGTCGATATGACAGACTCGCTATCGCTACAGAACGTAGTCACTGGGTTTGCCCATGTCAAAGGCACCAAGGATATTATGTCGAATATCAGCTATTTCTTCGAGCTCTACGATGATGACGGCGATGGAAGGGTGGACCGTGAGGGCATACTGAGAATCTCAGAAGCCCTCTTGTTTTTGTCGCGAAGAGGTGTCCAAAGTCCTTCTGCTTCTTCACTCGACTTGAGCTCGCAGACAAGTGCGGAGCGGGCCGGCCGCGACGAACAATTTCTGAGCAGTGTATCTGCATTCATTCGCAACTGCTTTGAGTACGCTGACCCCGACCATCCGTCTAATCAGACCAACCGAGCGGTGGAAGAGCTTAAGGATGATGTGGATAAGTTTGCAATCGGCGATGATGATGAGGACGATCTCATAGACTTTGGCTCCGAACCTAGCACACCCAAAGCCACGAATACAACCTTCGATAAGTCGGTCAAGAACCCCTTATCGCCAACACCTTCAAACCATACAACAGCATCGGAGATGGCAGAGCGCGACGAGAAAGCAAAGACTGCAAACCTCGCCCTAGACCCTAACAAGCCGTTACACATAACTCTGCCGACGTTCCGCATGGTCATTTTGGCAGATGAAGCTCTACTCAATTTTTTCGAAGTCGGATTCTCTTCCTCGTTCCGTCTCGCTGATGCGACGCTTGCCTCTGCTTCCAGCTTTAACAATCTCACCACTTTCGCCAACGCCGGAAGGCAAGGAAGCCATAGTGGTAGCCTCGGTGGAGTGGTTGGCGGTGCTGGTGCAGGCGTGGTACCACCTGGAAAAGGCCTTCGAGGTATGCTCGACAATATTGTTAATGATGGAATGCGTGTCGCGACGGAAGTCAGGAGACGATACGATGAAGCACAGAAGGAGCTGGACAAGGATGCCAGGCACGGAAGAGACGATGAGGAAGATGAGGAGGACGTTGATGCAAAGGATCTGGACTTGCTCGAAGGTGCGGAGACGGCAGACGTAGGCACATCCAAGGCTGAAGCATTGCCTGATCTACTGTCACCGGGTGGAGGTGGGACTATAGAGACAAGGAGAAATCGATCAGCGAGCGATGCTAGTAGAAAAGTGGTCGAGTTTGAGGCTGCTCAACGGTAGTATCAAAGATTTCAGAGTTTTGTCAGATTTTTTATGGAGTTTAGGTAGCCATGTTAACACTTGTTAGGTCCAAGGAAGGGTAGATTCTGGCGACTTTGCTCCTCAATAATAAACAAAAAAATTCGCAATGCTGGAAACGCGTCAGTGCTGCAAGTTCAGTCATGTGACTCTACAATACAATAGCCTGGCGAACACATATAGTAAGCTTGTTTTCTGTTGTGTAGGTTTGTGAAAGTTTGACGTAAACAGAAGGGGGTCAGGCGGCGAATGGGAACCTCGGCTGAGCGACTGCCAAGCCCACCACCAGCCGCAAGCATCTTCCGATCCGACGGAAGTCGACACGGAACTTTTGCCAACCATCACGCCTGAAGCTTGAAATGCCGGAGCTGGAACCACGATCGGAAAAACGTCGCCGCATTGATCGCGTTACAGCAGCTTGCGACCTCTGTAAGAAGAGAAAGGTCAAATGCGATGGCGAGCAACCATGCGCCTATTGTGTACGGAAGGACCGGGCAGCTTCTTGTGCATTCAGCGGTCTGACAACACATGGGGGACGTAATGAGCGCCCTCCACGCTCTCGTGTCCATTCAGTAGGCCGAACGCCGAATGATCGCGAAAACATTGAAGAAGAAGACGGTTCAAATTTACCGGAGTACACGGTGGGAGATGGAAATGGTACTTCGCTCTCTCCAACGTTAAGTAGAGAAGACCAGCATGGGGATACAGCAGTACCTCTGGAAGGTCGCATACTGCGCGACGCTCAGGGAAAACTCATCTTCATCGGCGATTGCGCTCCACTATCCTTCTTGCAAACAGTGAGGCATCTTATCACATCTGAAGTTGACTCAGGAGTTGCTGCTGTCCAAGCTGCGCGAGATCCCATCATCGAAATAACACGTCCGGAATTTACGGATCAACAGCGATATCTTCCAATCGACGTGCATCAAGTAGATGTGCTAGTCAAGGAGTACAAAACTGCGACAGGCGGTCTCGTTCAATTGTTCCAGCCTGAAGACTTGGCACCAGAGTTGAAGAGTTGGGCGAATGGCCGCCGGTCAAGCTCAGATGATGCTGCATCGGCTGTGTTCTATCTCGTGCTTTCTATCGGCGCCCAAGAGCATTTTGAAGAGAAGGCAGAAGCTTGGTTCAGACGCGCCCGGGATCTGCTCCTAAAGCACATGTGTAGTAGTATGAACGTCTCGACTGTTCAGGGATTTATACTTGTAGCCGTCTTTATGCTGAGAGCATCGCAACCGAATGGTGCATATTTGTACTTTTGTAAGCCATCCTCAGCATTGAACTGTTCAATACCCAACACTGACGACTTCTGTACAGCTTTGGCGGCGCGTGCCGCCTATGCTATCGGTATACACAGAACTGAAGTCAATGCTTCCTTCGGCGGAAATATCCGAATAGTGCGAGATCGCATCTGGAAAAGCCTACGAGTTGTGGATCAGCTCATAAGGTAAGTTGACGTAAGAGAGCAGTTGCAACGCACCAGGCTACCAGCTTCTCTGCAATATGCACGCTTGTAATGCCCCAATTTGGTGGCGGTCAGTTTCTGCAATGCATGATTCGGTATAACGTGAGAGTACCTGCTAACTACTATACTTTTAATACTTTAGTAATGTTCTGGGTCGACCTCCTTCCACGTCCGATGTTGACTGTACCGTCAAATATAACGCCTCAGAAGAGCTAAGAATCGACTTTGGCGCGAATGTGCTGGATGCCAGCGTTCAAATCTTTATGATCATCGAACGCATAGTTGTCGAGGTGTACTCTCGCAAGCGCATCTCCTTACGAATTGCCGATTACGTCTCGCGGCAGCTGAAGAACTGGGCCTCGAAGTGGTTACGAAAGCTTTCGGACATTATTGGAAAACAAGATAGCCGTGAGGCGGCGGTTGGTGCTTGTTCCACGCTTTGTTCTTATTACTACGGGATCATGCTACTGACTCGGCCTTTTCTCATATACGAGCTGTATGAGTACATAGGTACCTCTTTGAGAAATGGAGGAACCCAGGCTGATCACCAGGAGAAACGCAAGTACGCAGACGCGGCACTTGATGCTGCCGCGACCCTTGTGGATACTTTGTTGGCATTGATCAAGGCAGATCAATTGCCCCGCAAAATGCCTTTGATTGTGTAAGTCACGCTGCGTCTCAAAAGAAACCAGAGCTGACTGGCAATAGATCCTGGCTCTTCACTGCTACCCTCGTTCTGACGGTGGGGATCATGGGCGACCCCGGGCTCACATTAGAGGATAACTGCAAAGATGCAATTACCTGTATGGACTATTTTGGCAGGGTTGACCCTCATGCTCGTCAGTATTCACAGGTCGCCCAATCCCTGCTCAAGATCACGACCACACATGCAAAGAAAAGGGCGCTTCACCTGCGTCGAAAAAGAAAAGAAGCTTCCTCTGAGCTGTTTGGTTTATTCTCATCTGAGCAAACTCTTGGAGCATCTACATCAAACGATGGCCAAATACAGCCGAGTCCTGAGTCCTTGGCCACCCGGGATACTGCCCACCGTAACATCCCTGCGTCTGCGCCGCTTGATTGGACTATCTACGATGCAGACTTTTTTGCCTTGCCATGGGCAAATGAAAACGATCAGGGTCTCCAAGATTTTCTCCAACCAGGCACCCATAACCTTGGAGGCGCATCGGTCGCTGACATACCTCTTTTCCCTATCCGTGACCAGCAGACGGGGAACGGGTTCTTCTCTTGAATCTATGTGAAACCAACCACCAACAGCTTCCCATGAATGTACGGCAGTTGTCACAACGACCGAAACTGTAAAGACATTCTAAACTCTTGAACAATCCAATACATTCAATGCACGACTTTCGCTTCGCTGGTCTCGTCCCTCGACGTTCGCAGGAACGGAATCAGCTTGGTACCACCAGTTCCAACCAATTCTTGCGTTCTTGGCTTTTCGGCAACCAGTTTTGTCGAAGCGGATGCGATGTCTATCCTCTTGATCGAAGTCGCGGGCTTCCCCATGCGGCTTGGTATAATGATGTATCTGGTTACTAGTGCGATGTGTTTGTCACGAAAAGCACTGAGCGCCGCAATTGCCTCATTGAAAGACAAGAGAAGTTCAATGTTTTCTAGACGGCTTTCCACGTAGTTCCGAACGTTTGCAATGGCTTGTACGTCGTTGAGAAACCTGGCATGAGGCCCGGGCATATATCCACGCATCTCTGCATGGAAGCCGCCACTTCTTGAGTGATCCACCGAAAGAACTGCGTCAAAAAATTGTAGCAACGATGACTGGCCGTTCGAGCCACCTCGATACAACCTCCATGAGCCTCTTCCGTTGCCTTCGTCATAGAAGACGCCATTTGGCAATCCCGCAGCGCTCATGTTCATGCTGCCGCTGAGGAATGGTCGAATCTCGTGGTAAAATACCTGTGGATCGCATCGCTCATCCATCCGTTCCAAGAGCTGTCCAATGCTCTTCATGCCGCGTTCAAAGTACTGCAGGGCATGGATAACAGTTTGAGCATCGTCTAGCTCAACAGCTTCCATAGCACCAAGCATTGTTTCAATCAGCGGCCCTGCTCTTGCCTCCATAGCATTGGAGATTATAAAGAACCAGGACTCATCATCACTTCCGGTTGCAGTATGCAATGCAACCATGTTCTCTGGTTGCGTCAGGTCGCTAGCGTTGTTGAGTGGTGTCCAGTTCCACAAGTTGAGCGCTGCGTATGTAGCCACCGGGTGCACCTCGAGACGCTCAGCAGTCTGGAGAAAAGGCACAGAGATGGCAGGGGGTAGTCGCTACAGCTTCTGTAAACATGCATGAAGCGATTCTTTTGGTTATCATCACGTACCTGTGATGGCTCAGGGCCAGTCCAGATATATCCTTGAGCTATTACGGCCAACAGGGAGTGGGCCCTTTGCCATTCTGCTTCGCTGGAGAGATGCGAAGTATCGAGGACCGGCATTTCATCTACCCATTTTCTTATCTGCTGCCTTTCGATAAGTATCGGCAGTCTTGAAACAATTCTTTCCCAGGGTCGATAATAGTCATTGGGTAAACGGCGTAATGGCGGCTCAGCAGGCAAGAAGCCGTTCTTTGAGATGCCATACTGATGGAGTGCGTCGCGTGAGGGGAGGACTGGAATTCTATGAGGACTCATGTTGAAGGATGGACCCGGGAGGCTCTCTGAAGTCTACACCTTGATTTGATACGACGAAACCCGCATTTATGCGGCGATAGCAGTGACCCACTTCCTGGTAGTACGTAATTATCACCAGATTGACGGAGCAGTTGCTGGCGGATCGGCAGTCCGACGGAACTTGGTCCGTCTGGCCGAAAGAGGAAGGTGAGAGTCTAGCGCTGTTCCGTTCCGTCGTAGAAGTTGATGTGTTTCAACGCGTCATCGGAAGTGCCAATTTATATATCTTAGTCTAGTCCGTACCACCGTGTCCTTTCGATTTCTCAATCAAGCATCTGGACCAGTTTCCGACAAAACGTCACCTATACCGAAACATTTTACATCTGTAATGGACGCAACCAAGGCTGTCGAACAGCTTCGACAAGGGCAAAAACCACAATGGCCAACGAATGCCGAGTCATTAGATTTTGCACTCTCTCTCGATGCAAGCAAGGAGATATTGCCGACATTCCGCTCCGACTTTATCGTACCGAGCAAAGCGCAGATTCAGCGGAAATCTCTCAAAGACGATTCACGAACGTCGCATGCGGCCTCAAAACCAGAGGACGAGGCCATTTATTTCTGTGGAAACTCTCTGGGTCTGCAACCAAGAGCCGTGGGCGAGCACCTGAACGCTTATCTCAAGACATGGGGTTCCATCGCCGTTGGCGGTCACTTTACCGCACTCGAAGACTCCCCTCTCACACCCTTTCAAGACATGGCCGCGGGGTGTTCAAGAAAGATGGCCGACATCGTTGGCGCGTCAACTTCTGAGATTGTTGCAATGAACACCTTGACTATCAATCTACATTTGATGATGGCAGCATTTTACAAACCAACGGAAAAGAAGCACAAGATCATGTGTGAATGGCGGCCTTTTCCCAGTGACTGGTACGCCATCGAATCACAGATCGAATGGCATGGTCTTGACCCAAAGAAGAGTATGTTGCTGGTGGAGCCGGATGATGGGCACATCATGACTACAGACAACATTCTCAGGCTCATCACGGAGAACGCCGATGAACTTGCTCTCATCATGTTGCCCGGTATTCAATACTATAGCGGTCAGCTCCTTGACATCCCCACTATCACCGCACATGCACGCACACATAACATCACCATTGGATGGGACCTAGCACACGCCGCGGGTAACGTCGAATTAAAGCTCCACGATTGGAATGTCGATTTTGCCTGCTGGTGTACATACAAGTATATGAATGCCGGTGCTGGTGCTATTGCAGGTGCTTTCATCCACGAAAAACATGGCAACAACGATCACTACAAAGGACTAAAGGGCTGGTACGGCCATGACAAGTCCTCTCGCTTCTTGATGGATAACAAATTTGTCCCTACACCTGGCGCGCAAGGTTTTCAATGCTCCAACCCCTCGATCGTTGATCTCACATGCCTATCGGGCGCTCTCAGCGTCTTCGAGAAGACCTCAATGGCCGACCTACGCTCCAGATCGCTACTCTTGACAGCATATGCCGAGCATCTTCTCGCTGAGATCGCGGCACGCAACTCCAAAGACGGCGTTTCCCCCTTCCGGATTATTACACCATCAGATCCTCGTTTCCGTGGCGCACAACTTAGCGCTTTACTAGGAGAGGATGTTTTTGATGAAGCGAGTGCGGCATTGGTTGAAAATGGTGTAGTCTGTGATAAGAGGAAACCAGGTATCATTCGTGTTGCGCCTGTACCACTATACAATACATTCGGCGATGTGTGGAGATTCATGCGGATTTTTGAAGAGGCCATACGAGCGAAGGGGAAGAACCAACAATCACAGACAATGCCGGCGTTGGAAGCACATCTATGAGGTATGAAGCTTGGATTAGAAGAAGTGATTAACATATGGTTGCTTTTTTATTGTAAATAAATTTACTTGAGTATAGTGTTGGGTGTCGTGCAAGAGACCGCGGGCGACAGCCTCTCAAAAGTCATGCTACTGGTAGTTGACCTTTGCAGCTTAGATAGGCAGTGCACAGTTGGAACAGCCACTAGTGGTAGCGCAAAAGATCTCCTTGAATATATATCATGGTCGTATGATTTTGAATATCTCCCCGGTATTACTGTAGGTGTGGCACGATCGGCCGTGCACGTCAGCTACAGCAGCTGATGCCTGAACACAGCCTCCTCCATCACAACCTTAAAAGCTGCCGCATCGCCTCTTCTAGGTCAAAAAAAACCTCGATTTACTTTCAATATATAGGGAATACTCCTGCTGCTACCCCGTCACGATGGCTGAAGTCGTGGGTCTTGCAGCCAGCATCATCCAGATCGCAGGTGCGGGGGCCCAGCTTAGCATCGCCCTGTACAACTACGCAATCTCAGCAGCGAACGCAGATCCGGAGATAAAAGATATAGCCGTAGACATAGAGCTCACCTCTCACGTGCTTGAGGACATGGGAAAATTGTTTGAGACCGAAGACGCCAAATCTATCGTGTCGAAAAGAGCTCTCCAGCATGCCAATAATATCATCAAAAAATGCGAGAACGTCTTTGATGAGATGTCGGAATTGATAAACAAGGGGAGAAAGACTGGAAAAGATGGTCAGAAAAAATTAAGCATAATAGGCAAGATCGCGTGGCCAATGAAGCATTCGAGGGTAGAGCTGCACAGGAAAAGGTTGGAGAGCCTGAAGAGCAGCCTAGCTTTGTTGCTGGGTGTATTGCAGCTAGCTCAAGAGCAGTCCCGCGGGTGAGTGTACAGGTACCATTGTGTACCTGATAAGGCTAACGAAGTTCTAGCAAAAGAGATCAGAGTGCCATGGAGCGAGAGCGCGAGTGGGTCCGTGAGTTACATCAGCGGCACCAAGAGTCACTCAAAAGTTTGGAGGCATTGGAGACTCAGTTCCGCCAAACTGGCTTCGGTCGCGAAGAGAGTACTGCTAGTGGGTCTAGCAACTTATCTCCCTTTCCAACAACAGGCTTGGTAGTCAACCCTAAACCTCTAGTTCTACCTCCACGTGAGAAGGGTATGACTTCCGAACCCAACATCGTCACCTCTGAGATATCCAATGCAAATGACTCAGAGAGCTCTGGGAGCGAGTCTACGGCTGTAGATGATGAGGAGGGACACCTCTCCCTCGAAGACCTTACAAACGCGGCAGAGCATGTCAAAAAACTACTCAGGCAGATCACATTGCTACAGCAAAGCTTTGATGGGAACCGGAAAATACGAAGGAGGGTGCGTAAGATGTATCAGCGATTCTGCCACAAGTTCGAGTCCGGGCTACATGCATCGCAGACTGGTTCTTTCTCTGTCCAAAACAAACCGCACGATAGTCAACCAGTGCAGGGAAATATGATGCCAATGCTGTGGCCTGAGGCTGGACTTGATAACTTCGATTTTGACAGTTTTCTTCCCACAGAAGCTGCAGACAAAGAGGGCAGCGAAGCACTTGATTTCGACTTCAACTTTTCCGAGACTAAGAGTTTGCCCTTGGAAGCTGAGACGCAAGCCTTTCGGGAAGATTCCGATAATGACAAGAATACACAAGATGGTTGGGCGAGTCATGTTGTACCAGACAAGATCCGGCATTCTGACTTGCGTCAACAGTCTGGCATACCCCACAATATGGAATTACCTGACGGGCCGCGTCAGTCGAATCAGCATCCAGCCATGAAAGCCATCGTAAAGAGGAAAACTGCCGGAAGGAGAATGGGACTTTTGAGGCCATTATCGCGGCAGCAATCACAAGAGATAAGGCGACAACGATTGGGACAACCCGCAGAACCAGCCGTCACTCGCGTACTGGGTCCCCCTCCATCAACTCGTGGATATGACAAGATCAACGATGTTCCGCGGTCGCATGCCGGGTCGGGCTCTATCGAACGGGAACGTGACGTCCTCAAGAACGACCTGTGCTCTTCAGACTCTGGTTTCGGCCGATCCTCTTCCAGTGCCGAGCTCCAAATTCCAAAGCCTACGGATTTATTATATCTTCAAAACGCCCTTCAGAACGCCAAGCGGGACAAAATAGGCAATACCGTTCCAGTAGTCCCCTGCCCACCGGAGGGAAAAGTATCAGGCGAGAAAACAAATTCAAGCGAATCGTTACCTCAAAAAGCTCTTCCAAAGGACAGCTTTCAATTTGGCGATAAACTCGAGGTGAGGAGGAATCCTGATATCGAAGTCTACTATAGACCAAGAACTTCGTCTACTACTAGTAGAGGTGGAGCGCTAGAGATCGAAATCCCTGATCAGAGACCGCCTCGCGCCACAGGTCTCTTGGAATCGCATAGCCCAAAACTTCAGAAACGTCGCAGAAAAAGGTCACACAGCGCTGAGCCACCCCAAAGCGAAATTGAAATGAATATAAGCGGCTGGGATATTGTGGATGTGCTACTGGAGGAGTGGACGGTACCTTTACATTTGGATCAAATTCCAAAAGCGACGGCGAAGGACAGGAGACGAAGCAAGCGTCTTAAACGCACATGAACCACAGAGCTACAGGGTTGCAACCAATCACGTAGATTCATTGATATTTTCTATTGTATCTTCAAGTCGTTGTGGGGATAAGTTCAGTATCTTCTGTAACTCTTATCTCGCGTCGTCATTCCCTCGCACGCCGATTTTACATGTAAGCGGCTAGTGGTTGAGTACTAGAAACTTTTCATAGACACCAACAGTTTTTTGTATTCTATTTACCTGCCTAAGTAAAGACTATATGTTCTCCTGGAACGGTAGTAGTGCTGTGAGCGGCGTTGCTGTGGGCGGTGTAGTCGTCCGTCTGGCCTACGCCGCACATAGAAGTATCTGCAAGGAACAAAACGCTCTAAACAAGGCTTTATTTCTCCCCGGCATGGGTTTACACAATACGACAAGAGGGCTCTTAGAGAACTAAAATAGCCGGACAACTACAGCGACGCCTAAATTTATTACGTCTAATTCTATAACTACCTCTAGCGACTCTACGATAGGATTTATACAAATATAGAGCCTTACGCTTTTTGCAATTTTTTTTGCAAATATACAAAACCTAAACTGCTTATAGTCGCCGGAGGTAGTTATAGAATTGGACGTAGTAAATCTAGGTGTGACTGTAGTTGTCCGGCTATTCTGGTTCCCTAAGAAGGGGGGTAACAAGAGTAGTCGACAAGGCTTGTAAAGGCCACAAACAAGGGATTTAGCAAATAATATCTTGACGATAGAAAAAACATCGCGCCAGGCACTTTGCCCGGGGGGGGGAAGGTGTACTTAGGACAAGACTCAAGAGTTAATCGTTACCTTGAAAAGCCTTCCACCTGCCCCAGATGCAAAAAAAAAGCCGAGAAGCAAAAAAGAAAAAGGAAGCAAAAAAGCAAAGTAGCCCGACGTGGGGGTCGAACCCACAACCTTAAGATGCCAAGAAATCGTGCCTGTTAGGACGTAATGACTATAAGAGTCTTACGCTCTACCGATTGAGCTAGCCGGGCTTGCTGTAATTGATTGATGGAGGTTGTTTGAATTATCCAAAATATAACCGAGTGTAAAAAGGTTTGTTGGGACATGGAGGAGGTGCACCCGCGGTAAATTTAGCTCATAGCGTGCGACATGGGTGTGTGTGGGGTCAGTCTCTTGGGGAACTAGACTAGAATAGCCGGACACCCACGACCCCAGCCACCCTCTTGGGGAACTAAAATAGCCGGACAACTACAGCCACGCCCAAATTCACCACGTCCAATTCTACGACTACCCCCGACAACTACAAGCAGTTTAGGATTTTTACAAATATAGATAGAGCATTACGCTCTTAGTGATTGTTTTTTGTATAGATGGTTAATTTTAGCTATGTTTTGAGCTGTTGTTGATTTTGGTGGGATCACGGGTGTCCGACTATTCCAAGAGGCCGCTCACAGCACTGCTACCATTCCAGGAGAACACGTAGTCTTTACTCAGGCGGGCAAATAGAATTGCACATTGTACTATCGTTCTTTCCCCAAGACGGCAAGGACAGTCTCGCAACATGGAACTTGTTGCTGACTCTCGTACGACCGTTACGGGATTTGGAAACATGCGGGTGACAAATCTGGTTATCTCCGAACAGGTTTCTGCATCTCCGGCTTCGCTAATGAATGGCATAACTGCATGAATGGCACATTGGAAGCATCTCAACATTTTTTTTTAGCCCAGAGTAAGGGTCTTGAAGCTACTTCTGTCACTATCTTGTCTTGCTTCAAGTTCATCGTTTGAAAAAAAAAACACTTCCATAGTCACACTGTACCGTATTCAGTGCTACCCCACTACCTAATCAAACCTCGACTCTTGATCACAAGCAAAAAAGACCATGGCGAAAGAAGCAACGAACAAAGCAGTACCAAATCCCACGAACCCATCTGCCCTAAAGCCGCGCTATGAAATTCGTAAATTGAAGCCAGAGCATATTCCCTGGGCCTTGGCCGTTCTTATCCACAGCCATGCCTTCCGCCACCATGTCTGGGGCCCCAACTGGCCCGACCGCATGATGGGAAAATGGGCGTTGGAAATGGTTCCCACATTGTCATATCTAGTTGAGCATCAGGTCAACTCTGGACTCTCCCATGGCGTATTCGACACGGAATACACGTTTAAAACGCCTGAAGCGCAAAAGCTCGGCGGGAAGCTATACTGGGACGTCAACGAGGACCCATCAGCCAGCGTTGAAAAGAGCCAGGGTACAGAAGCCGAAGGCAATCGATTGCTCCAGCAAATGGATTTTCCTTTAGTCTCCATCGCACTCTCCTACGACGGCTTCTACCCGCTCGACCACCACAAAATGCAACCCATCCTGCGTGCGTGGCCTGAATTCACCGCCTTGTATGGAATTCTCGAAAAGCGCGATCCCCGCGCTCCAGAAGACTGGAAGCCTACTGCTCCAGGGCAGGTTCTCATGCGCAATGCGACGTCTACGCGGCAAGGCTACGAGGGCGAGGGTATCATGTCCGCAACGGCGAGATGGCTGCAGCGTGAGGCGGCGGCAATGGGGTTTAGAGGGATTCAGATTGAGGCTGTTGCGGACCCAGTGACACATGTTTGGAGCGATGGCGCGCAGCCACCGTTCAAGGGGATGGTTGTGAGCGAGTTTGATACCGAGACTGTGGACGATGAAGAGGGGAGAAAGCTGCTTGGAAAGGCTAAGCAGAGAATTACTAAATGTTGGGTTGATTTGACGGCTGTGTAGGTCGAAGTAGGAAAGTGAGAGACGTAGAATGGGGTCGTAGCTGAGAGGGCGGTCATTGTTACTTGTACATCGACCCTTTACCCTCTTGCAGCAGCTTAATTCCCAACCCCTTCAGTTCGAACTTCTGAATCTTTCCGCTTGCCGTCTTGGGATAATTATCCACCCAGAAGACGTATTTTGGCACTTTGTAATACACTGTCAGTGTGACTCTCGGATATCAACATATACCAAAAACTTACCCAAATGGTTACTCAGCTTTTCTCTGACCCAGCTCCTCACTTCATCCGCTGTTAAATTTCCATCAGTTCCTTCATGTTTGACCACAAATGCAGCCACGACCTCGCCATAACGTTCGTCCGGAAGCCCTACGACGCTAACCTCACTGATGGCCGGATGAGCAAAGAGGCAGTTCTCCACCTCTAATGGATGGATATTCTCGCCGCCTTTGATAATCAGATCTTTTATCCTGCCGGTAATTTTGATATATCCTTCCTCGTCCATGGATGCCTCGTCACCAGTATGCATCCACATGATACCGTCCTCATCGGGTTGCAGGACCTCTTCGGTACGTGCCACATCACCCCAGTATCCCTTCATGAGCAGATAGCCTGACACGGCTAGTTCACCCCGCTCACCCACTGCCAGAATACGTGACCAATCTGAGGGATCGACGACTTTGGCTTGGACGTGGGGAAGGAGACGGCCTACGCTGTCAATGCGCTTTTCGATAGGATCATCGGTCGTAGTCATGGCTGAGACGGGGCTTGTTTCCGTCATACCGTAGCATATTGTAAGTTCGGTCAAGTTCAGGTTCTTGTGCAGTTTACGCATAAGCTCCGATGGCATTGTTGAACCCGCTGAAATGCCCGTTCGTAAGTGTTGGAACCCTTCTTGCGGGACAGCGCCGTGGGAAAGGAGCTCGAGTTCAGCCA
Organism: Pyrenophora seminiperda CCB06; assembly: GCA_000465215.2. NCBI lineage: Eukaryota > Fungi > Ascomycota > Dothideomycetes > Pleosporales > Pleosporaceae > Pyrenophora > Pyrenophora seminiperda. Next base: position 1,049,098 of record KE747818.1, on the reverse strand, counting down.
CGAACATAGTGGGGACGCCATATAGGGCTGTACATTTGTATTCGCGAACGGCTTCTAGCGTCGCAGGGGCGTCGAAGGCTTCAGTGGGAAAAACTATGGCGCTTCCATGCGTGGCTGTAGCCATGAAGCCTAGGATGCATCCGAAACAGCTAAACAAATCATTAGGGGTGAGGCTACAGAAAAGATATGAGAGAACTGACTGAAATAACGGAGGCGGACAGCACACAACATCATTCGGTGTCAACAGAATCCTATCACCGATGGATTTGCCATTGTTCAAGATGTTTCGATGCGTCAAGCACGCCGCTTTCGGCAGGCTCGTGGTACCGGAAGTGAATTGGATGTTGACAATATCCTGTGGGCTCAGCCCCTGATGCTCCAATACGTTATCACTCGCACCATCTTCCATGAGATTCTCGTAACGTTCTAAGCTCCTGTACTCGTTCAGCTCTATCCTCCCTCGCGCATTGTCTACAAGAACCACATTCTTCAGTGATGGGACGAGTTCAGATTCGATTGCCGAGCCAGTAAGATTGGGTATTAAGTGTGTCAGTAGCGGGATGTTGGAACGCGGATCCTTGCGAGGAGAGTTCGTCTCGGTTCCAGTTACGAGAAGCGTGGCATTTAGGTGATTGATAGCGTTTAAGACTTGGGGCCCGTTAAAGGATGGGTTCAGCGGTACCTGCATAATATTAGCATCAATAGTAACATGTTTCCATGGAATCGCGCGTACTAGTATCGCACCGATCTTGAAGAGTGCATACGTGAGGGTAGCAAACTCGGCATTGTTCCCTAAGCTCACAGCAACTCTGTCCCCCTTTTTAACTCCGAGCTTCTGCAGTCCTCTCGCTAATTTATTGGAATCGCGATCGAGAGCGTCATACGTCAAACGAATGCGCTGATGGTGCGATATAACCCTGCACAAGCATCAGTCCAGCTCAAGTATCGGTCATCTGGAGCAGGACGGTACGAACGCGTCACGGTCGCCATATTGCCTCACAATACCTGCGAAATGTTGTGGCACGGTTTGCTCGAGCAATGGTGGCTGCCATGTTGTTAGAGAAAATATCATGTAATTGGAATCTCGAGACATGCCTCAGTAGGTCCAACACTGTACGCTTGGGTCAGGAGGCCTCGTCGAGTGTAATGGAAGTGTTTAGGGCCTCTTGTAGCGCGAGCAAATAGCGTCCGCAGCATTGTTATAATTGAAATGCATTGGAAGTAAGGAAAGGAGCGCAAGCATCATGCTCGTATACCTGTCGAGGTGGAGTATCTTGGTGCTCGGAACTGAGCCGCGGCCATGTTTGCGGGGTAGTTCCGGGAGCTACCTACCCGTGCCCCTCACGTGCACAAATGCTTCGACTATATCCCAGCCAGACATTTACATCAAGCTTTCACAAACCTGCACAACAGAGAACAAGCTTATGTGTTCTCCAGGCTATGCTATTGTAAAGTCACATTACTGAATTTGCAGCACTGACGCGTTTCCGGCATTGACTTGGCCGCCTTTGACCAGAACCAGAAACTCACAGCCATCAGGAAGCTCGCCGAAGGGCCAGATACCCCTCTTCTTGACTTCGGCTACCGCAGCCAAAGGCTCGGTATGATCTACCCAGAATTGTGTGTCTGCACAGCATACTGTGCCGTCATCACTGTCGTTGACGACGCCAAAGACACTGCCTTTGAGCTTGGCTTCCCTCACGTATTTGACTGGCGACGAAGTCATGACACCGGCGCTATGCTCCTTTACCATGTTCATATCGACTTTCTCGATGCCCCTGCCCCATGCACGTAGGGCCGCTAGGATAGCACCTGGATGCGACGAGAGAATGCCGAAGCTTCCGTCTTGCTCACCCTCACGTAGAAGAAGTAGGAGCTACAATAAATAAAGTCAGACCATGGCATGCTTCGTTTGGCAGCTTCCACAAATGTGAAAGAAGCACAACATACCTGTGTTGCCAGCTTCTTGCCGCGGTACTCATGGTCGACGCAAAGCTGTGTCACCCAGCATATCTGACGACCTTCATACATCCATCGGGTAGCAAATGCATAACCTGCAAGCTTCTCACTAGCCATGCCGCGGACAAGAACGCTGTTTGTATTGGGAGCGAGCGACTGTTCCCGTAGCCGGTCGACAGACATCTTGGTTCGTTGGCCTAATTTGTTTTTATTGGTCATGAATTCATTGAAGCAGAGAGAGAGAATTAGAAAATGCACATACCTGGCTTGCAGTACTTGCCCATTTTCTGTTCGGCTTCTGGGCTCCAGACACCATATGCAGTAGAGAAGAGAGTTGCAGCTTGTTGTAGCATAGTCTCGTTGATTTGATCGGCAGGAGTGATGCTGAAAGTGAAGTTGAGCGACATCTTGAATGTAAAAGCCGAGGTGTTCTTGAGGGCGGGCGTTGAGGATGAAGAGAGGAAGAGAAATAAACAAGCTACATAGAGGTTTTTGTATTAGGTAGGGACACTAGGACAAGGCAGGGACCAAGGTACAAATAGGAAGCTGCGAACCAAGGTAAAAGTGGGAAGCTTCGAACCATGGGCCACATGTGCGCAAGAATCCGGATAAATATTGATACATCAGCAATATCAAAATCAACCTTTACAAATTATGAAAGAAATTCGATCATAACTGAGATGACACAGTATCAAATTGATTCTCAAACGCCACCTATGTACACGTCCTCGAGCAGAACTTCTAAGCAAGCTGCTGCTTGCCTGTGACAGGGCATACAGCTCCATTCGAAGCACCTGCGACACTCGGGTGTGTTTGGACCTTATTTTGGTGGTGGCCTACGGTAGCTTTGGTAACCGGGCACACATCGTCTGCGCTCGCCTTGAGCATATCTGGATGATCGGGCGGGAGGACCGTGGTAGCGGTGCCCACAACTGGGCACAAAGCGTCGTCCATTTCTTTGGCTTTCGGCTCGTTCACGGCGTTCTTGAGCGCGGGACATGATGTGGCCGTGGTATCGTTGGTAGGTACAGGAGGATGCGAGTGAAGGTTGTGGTGGTGATCGGTTTTTGCGCCTACAACCGGGCACTACAGATAGCTATTAGTATACGTCATATGCATTCACCCTATAGTTGTGTACGTACGGTTTGACCATCCTTTGTGAGATCGACCGATGGGTGGTTAGGCGGAAGGACATCGTTTGTAGTTCCGATAACTGGGCAAGACATGTTGATGGAATATGGTGCTGGTGAGGTATGGGCATTGGGTGTTGCTGATAAAATCTGTTTGTTGAGAGGACGCGAAGAGGGGTACCACTAGTGATGAAGCGGTGTGTAGGCATGGTACGCATGCGACATGCACCCTCATGTACTTGAATGGCCGCTTTCAAGCTACCCCGGATTTGCAGTCATCATACCGTTAATGTTGGTGTCAGCTTCATCATCGCATCGCTGATTGGCCGAGAGGTGCTAGCACTACACGCACCTCTAGACACTTCGACGTCCGTCTCGAACGTAGAACAATCATTCTAATTACGGAGTACTCTCTGCAGACTACACATATAACTCATAGATTCAAAAATTTAGAGTTTCTTGACCAGGAAACCAGGGAAGTATGACGGCGGCTCGTATTCCGGTACAATGTCCCCGTTTCTTTGATGCGCTCGACGTGCTTTCCATTATTCTAAACAAATGCAACACAGGCCTTTGTGACCTTGGCGAACTCCCAAGTCAAGTCTGCATCAGAAAGCTTGTGATGCTAATCCACGTCTTATGTGTTCATGCCCTTGCATATCTGTACAATCTCATATACTACGTAGTCTCCAATAGCCTGCAAAGGCTTCAGCGATGTTTTGAAGAACTCTGGGTCGTCGCTAGACTGAAAGCTAGGCCGACTCTAGCGTTTGTATTCTTCGATATAGCCTCTGGAAGATCTTTGAGGAGAGGAAAAGAAGACAGAGAACACGGGTAAGTACTGTGAGTGTGCTTTGTGTAAACGCTCGCTCCCAGAGAGTGGAGTAGAATGATGACCTCCTAGCGGTAGGGAGATGTATGAAGATTCCACCATGTTTATAGATATGCATACATGCGCCTAGCCATGCTTGTTCATCACCACTACCCCCAATGCATTTTCGGTCGTTCTTCTGACCTCGTAGAATGCCTTGTATATTTGTAGATTGCCTTATGTGAGAATTAAAACTATTTGTGTGGCATGATTAAAATCCTAGGGAGAGCGAGCCCGATAAGGCAGCGGTGAGCGCGAGTCTTTTACACGCGACGGCTTTATGTCCTCGCCCGAACCTGACCGCCTTCGCTCACGCCTTCGATGTCGGTCGCGCCTGTCTCTAGGGTCTTCGCTCCGATCTCGAGATCCTACTGAGCGATGACAGCGATCTCTGTCCTCAGAGCTGTCGCGCAGTCTGGGCTTCCGATGCCGACGGTCTTCATTTGCACTGCGATCACGGCTCTTACTCCGGTGTTCCCTCGGCCGCGAGCGTTTCTCCCGCTCATCGTCGTCTTCCTCACCCTTGATTCTCTTCCTGTCCTTGTCCCTGTGCCGATCCCGATCTCGATCTCTTGATTTATCCCTCCGACTGTGTCTATCCTTCCGCTTAGCCCGCTCCTTTTCCTTTTGCTTTTGCTTCTTCATTTTCCTCAAGGCATCGTCCACCCTCTCCTGCTGGCGCTTGATCATGGAGTCGCGCATGGGGTCATCCTCCGCCAGCTTTTCTATGAGTTTGCCGAGCTCAATCTCTTCCGGAAGTAGCGGTCGGTCCTCATCAGAGTCACTGTCACTCTCTGTCTTTCTCCGCTTCCTTCTCCCACCATCAGACTCGTTGCCTTTGTCGATGAGTTCAGGCTCGCCCATGGTATTGTCTCTCATATCTTCGTCATCCTTGGGCTTGTAGCGCGCATGGTCTACTCTGACTAATCGGTCCATGATACTTGCTCCACTCAGATTGTCGACAGCCAAGTCGCAGCTTCTCTGGTCCTCGTATTTGATCCAGGCAAAACCTCGTGACTTTCCCGTCTCTCTGTCACGCGCCAGCTTGACCCACACTGGCTCGCCATACTGGGAGAAGATAGTGATGATGTCACCCTCGGAAAGTTCAAAGGGAAGGCCGCCAATGTAGATGAATGCTGTGTCGCGGTAGTCGGTGTGCCATGAGCCTTCGGGGTTAATGCCGGCTTCCAGTTCGCGCTTATTCAGCTGCTGAATGGCACGAATCGACTGCATGGTAGTGTGTGCGTTGAGTGAGGTGGCGGAGGGTGTGAGGAAGGCGCGGACTCTGCGTCAAGAAGGCGCGTCGAGATGGTGGCGTGGCGTGTTCTAGGCTTGCATGGTGTATGAGTGCAGTCGTATGTCTAACCAGGACTAGTCGTAGAGGCCTATCGAGTGGTCTGTATTGTATCGGCGTCGTGTGCTCGAGGAGAAGGCGCAGTGGCAGTCGTAGTGGCAGTGGCAGTCGCACTGGAACTTTTGAAGCTCGGGCTTGGCTAGCAAGATCCACGAACCACGGATCCCTGCAGAAAAGGTACCAGCTCAGACGTGTGAGGTCCACACAGGAACAAGCACACCGCAACCCCACTACTGGCCATTCACTCGGCGCCGCATTGCGCCTTCCCTCTGCCGTTGCACATTGTTTGCATACCGCCACCACACCGTCACCCAAGCGGGAGCGCGCCCCATCACACGCGACAACCAAAACTCGGCACTCTTCTCCACAATGGCCAACACGCGTCGAACATCCAACTTCCCCACGCGCACACCGGGCGGCCACGACCGACCAGGCAGCAGAGATGCGGATAGGGAGGAGATTTGGAAGCCCATGCTGGACAACATCTCAAGCGGAAAGCGACTACCAGAGAAGAGCCTCCTCGTTCTGGGTAAGGCTGCAACAGGGGTGACCAGGGTCAAGCTAACGGCCGAGTGCAGGCGGAACACCAGAAACACAGCGAGAGTTTCTCGAATCAGTATCGACAGACACGGCAAACAACCGGAGACGGCCAGACCGAGGCCGGAAGCCGCCAATTGCGAATCAGTTTGCCCTGGGATACACGTATCAGGATGTCCTGGACACAGATCATGAAGGTGTGTGTTGCCAGTCTGCTATGACGAGTTGTGGTCGCTAACACAACTAGATACACTTGCTCGACTTTCGCTCTACTTGCTGGCAAATCCCTCGCCCTCCTTCACCCCTCTCATCAAGCCCTACCTGAATCCACGTACCCTGCCGCATATGCTCATCGTCATACTGCTGGACTGGAACCACCCATGGCTGTGGATTCGCCAACTTCGCGATTGGATCCGCGTGCTGAGATCCCTCATCGTCTCGCTTGACGATGCTTCCAAGGTGGCTCTGGAGGAGAACATCCAGACATTACAGGACAAGGGGCGCAACCTGACCGCCGAGGGGAGCAGCATGGAGAATGTAAAGATACCATTAGGACCCGGAGAGTGGGATGAGCCACTCGGCGTACCGCTGTGCGTCGTATGTCAGAACGCCGACAAGATCGAGATGCTTGAGAAGGAACGGGGGTGGAAAGAGGAGGAATTTGACTTTATACTCCAGTATATGCGTACTATTCTTCTCAAGCACGGTTCAAGTTTGGTATATACCATGCCCACGGCCCCGGGCTCGTTACGGACTCTGATTCACTCTACCCTCGGTATCAAGTCACTACTCCAGCAAGAGCAACTGCGGCACAACGTGACTGATCGCGATCGGGTACTGGTTCCCCCGAATTGGGATTCATGGGCTAAAATACGTATCTTACGAGAAGGCTTTGATGTTGAGGGCATCAGCGAGAAGTGGAGCGTCGACATTGATATTCCCCAGCATTTGCGACCGACCACTGCTCAGTCGCCAGCGCCTGTAGAAGACGAAGCTCAGACAAATGGTCCATCAACACCTGTTGCAGAAGAAGATGATGAATCTTCAGCGACGGCATACTATGAACAGACAATACGTAACCCGGAATCTGACTACGCGCTCTCTAGTCTGTCCAAACAAGCCAATGGACTTGAGGTGGCGAGCAAAGACGCACAAGCCTTCCTCGCCGATCAGGTTAATGTCCTAGAACATTTGAGGCGAGAAGATGAGAACGAAGCTGCACTGAAAGCTGCACGTAAAGAACAGGATGCATCAGCAACTAGAACCTGGGCCGATGAAGCTTCAGGAGTGGTTGAGGAGCATATTGGACCTGTACAGTTCAATATGGGTGGTATCCAGGTGAACGCTGATGAGATGGTGAAGAGGCTGCAGGTACGTTAATGCAACATCTTGCTCTCGCCACTTTACTGATATCTGTCTAGGATCGACAAGCAAACCGGCTAGACGAGCCTGAGACACCACCCGCAAAAGCGCAGGATACCAACATCAATGACAACGAGAAGCTAAGGTCGTTCTTCTCAAGTCTGGTCAACAAGACACCTTCAAGCACCCCACGTGGTTAAAAGAGTCTGCCTGGATTCACACATATACCCCGGGTTTGTATCTCTGCATCCGGTGGCATGCTTTTGATTCTTCTCACACATATCTTTTATGTCCATTCAACGTCTCCATAAGATTGCTTATGATAGCAAAGTCTTCTCTATTGGTCCACGATCGTCATCAGCATGGCTCTATACCCACTGTGTGTTTCGGTCTAACAATACAATATTCCACCTTCAGCGTAATACTATGCCTTTTCGTGGAGCCCGTTTTCAAGCATTACTAATACGTGTGAAGTATTCCTCATCAACACGCCGTCTCCATGAACTTCGGTAATGTGTGGGTGCGCAGTCATCTATTTTACTTTGGATCTATTTCCTTTATATATCCCTCAAGTACAAGCTCTTCGTCTCTCTTTTATTTTTTTTTATTTACTTTCCTGATGCATTAGTAGTTAATCAATCTTTCGTCAAGCATGTACGAGTGTACTATATACAGAGCATGACAGAGTACTTCGCAGGGTAATTCATGAACTAGGACATTCGTCTACATGATATGTAAAACCCTCCCACATGCCCATGCTGTCGTCGCTGTAAGGCTAGGCACGGAATGGGAGCAGGAGGGTCAGTCAATTTCCGCGATCCGAGTGGAGTTCGATCGTCCATGGAGAGCTGGACGAGACCTCAAAGAAGATGGCGTTGTACACAGCAAACAAAAACAAACTCATATCTTGATGAACTTGGTGTGAGACCCTGTTGCAACAATAGGGCCGGGCTTGCCATCGACGAGCTTCCATATGGTCGCCGTCGTGAATGCAAGGGTACCGCCCACCTTGCCTGCCCTGCCCTCAATCTCTATAGTGTCGCCGGCTTTTGCAAGGCTCTGGTATGAGACGTGAATATCCGTGCTCACACCAGTCTTGGATCGGTTGTCCCACGCAGCAATTGCCATGCCACCAACCCAGTCAATGAGCGTCGCCGATACAGAGCCATGTATACTACCGTGTGTGTTGACGTGGTTCTTAGTAAGTGGCAGGTGTGCGCGCACCAAGCCCTTGGTGGCTTGCGTAAGCTTAATGTCCTCGAGCAAAAACTGGTAGATGGGGCTGCTCGGCTTGCGGTCTTGCCAGTACTGTTCGACAAAAGCGAGAATTTCGGGGTCGTTGGTGTCGCTAGTCATGATGCGTGCGGTGTGGAGGGTAAGCGTCAGTGGAAGATGATACAGGATACAATTGGCGGGCTTGATGCCAAGAGAGTTCAATAGCTCCTTCACGATTAGCTGTTGCAATACTCCGTACTGCTGGTGTGCTGTTACTTTGTCACTTCCAGCTTCAGTATTTTCAAAAGGCGGCGCACAGACCATGTGGGGACTCAACACGAGCCTCTGCGTATCCTGAGTGCCTGAGCCTCAGGCGGGATGGGCGCTGCTATTCCGCGGCCTTTGCGACGATCAACAAGTGAAACGGCAGTGTCGGGACACAAAGACGCCACATAGCCACTGTCACACTGGAACATGCTTCAGAGCGGTTCAGGACATATTCCAGTGCTGCAACCCCCAATGTTGGCGCACATTCAACCACCATGAACGACCCCGTGCAGGCACCCCCGAGCCTGTGCGATCCGACCACGCACAAAGACTATGACACGCAACGCGATGGTGATGACCGTGGCAGCTTCGTGTCCCCAGACGCACCAAAGACGGAGGCAAATACGCCGTCACTCGACATCAAGGCCCTCACAGACGGCACCCTGCACTTCTTGGCGACGGCGAGCAACGAGACGCTTGGGGCCTGTCTCGCGGGACTGGGCGCAGGCACATATCTCATACTCGGACGCGTCGGGCTGGTCCTCATAGGCGTCGTGGGCGGCGTGGTGCTCCATGCCACATGGGAAGGACACCGTGGTGGCGAGAAAGAGACGACAGGAGCAGGCGAGAGCAAGAAGCGAGAGTTGGCTGCCGACATTGCGCAGCGAGTGCTCGACTGGCGCAACACCAGGGCGCAGGAGAGGAACAGTCACGAACATGACGGCGTCTATCTCAACCTGCAGTTGTACTCGGGCAAGAAGCTCGACTACTCCGACTTCAAGCCCGAGACGGCGGCGGCGTTGACTGAGTTGACGGACGCAGTCATGCGTGACTATGTCAAGTATGTTCTCTGCGCAGTGTCTAGATACTTGTCTAATACAATGCAGGTGGTGGTACGCCCCCTTACTCCCCACCGACGATACTTTCCCAGAATCGTGCCGCCAGACCCTTACCGCTTTCATTCTCTCCATCTCTGCCCACCTCTCCCGCAAGCGACCCGCCGATAATTTCCTTGACTTTGTGACGCGCTCGTCCTCTTTTATCATCATACTGCTACAGGAACTTGCAACTGCCGTACAAACTTCCCCGGGCGATGCTCCCACAGAGGCAGTTGACATATATCTCAAGATGAAGCGCGACAGCACTCTAGCCAACATACTTGACCCAGACTACCAGATGAAGCAGTTCAGTGTAGCGGCCGAGGACATCCTGCAGAACTACCTCGACCCTAAGACGTACAACTGCATACCGGCCAGGACTTTTCTACACCAAATAGTAGCCAAGCTAATACTAGAGATGATTGTTGTAAGCTGCTCCAAGCCCGAATTTCTCAACGGCTTGATTGTACAGCTCCTGGAAGACGGTGAGCCAGAGTTGCTAAGTGCCATCGATGCTGGTGTTGAGGGTTCTGGGCACATACAGAACGTGAGGAAGAGCGTAGAACTCCCCGAAGGCCCAGAGAGGACGAGCGCAGCCGAAAGAAGGGAACATAAGCGCGTCATGAGCAAAGCTCAAGAGGCCATGGATGATGCGATGCGCGAAGCCCAGCTGCTGAGCCAAATGATAGCCGAGGAAGACGCAAAGCGCCTGAAAGAGCAAGAGATGCAAAGTGCGTCCATTTCGAGTTTGAATGATGATCACTCCGAGAGCACTACCCAAGCTATCGCCACGCCATCTTCCTCAGGTAGTGAAACACATGGCGATACAGATCTGGGGAACTCGGGTCTCTCAAGACAATCCCTATCAGACGGTGCTCCAGCGTCTCCCACAAGAGTATCTGAGGAATCAACAAAGGAAGAGGCAAAGAAAGCGTTTACCAGCTTCGACCAGCTTGTGCTACCACAACCACCTACTGCGCTGATCGACAGTCCGACCCCTGCAGACAAGAAGCCACCACCATTGACCCTACACAACAGCACAATGTCCATCTTCGACGACAGTATGCCTGGAGAAAAGGGCAACATCAAGAACAAGCCGATGGCGGAATATCTTATACAAATCGAGCCCAAGTCGAGTCACCATACTGGATGGATGACAGCGCGCAAGTATTCTGAGTTCGAGACGTTGCATGAAGTCCTCCGTCGAATAGCAGCCATTACTGGCAGTGCCGCCTTCAGTGAAGCACACGCCACACTACCCACGTGGAAAGGCCACACCAAAGCATCGCTGCGCGGAGAGCTTGAACGATACCTTAATGATGCGGTGCAGTACCAGCCACTTGCTGAAAGTGAAGGCATGAAGCGCTTCCTAGACAAAGAGCTTGGTTCTGGCAAAACCCCGAATACCGGCTTTCCAGGTATCGGATGGGCCGGTCAAACATTCGATACGGTTGGCAAGGGCATGCTGGGTGCACTTTCAAAAGCACCCAAAGAAGTGGCCGGTGGAGGCAAAGCACTCTTCGGCGGTGTTTCGAGTGCGATAGGCAGTGTAGTAGCACCGTTGGGAGGAGGGAAGAAGCAGCGCGACTCAATAGCCAGTGTTACCAACACTTCAAGTCCTCCCCTGAGCCGCACAAGCACACGGCAAAGCCGAGCGGAGTCGACTGTTTCTGAGCTCCCTACACACATCCGCTCCCCCAGTACCATATCCTTGGTGACAAGTCTAGCGACCAAGCGCACATCGATTGATTCGTTGCGCGATCCTCATTCTCCCGTCATCGATCAGCAGCCAGGCCGCGAGGCTCCAATGGAGCGCCGACCCTCATATAATCCCGACGGCGATGGCAAGCGGTCTGGCATGTCTTCAAGATATGGCTCACGCAGTAATAGCCGCGCACCAGCAACACGGGAAAAAATCGAAGATCTAAGTCCTATGATGGGTGGTGATCAAATCCTCAATCTTCCACCTATGCCAAGCGAGATCACCGATGATTACAGCGCCACACGCAGCGTGCCTGACACAATGCAGGCTCAGAAACCCTCCCGCACATCAACAGACTCGGCACCATCCCTCGCCCGTCGCCCATCAGCCACCTCTATGACCTCTTCGCCCATGAAGTCCCCACCCAAGAACCGCATGTCAATTGTTAGCCACACACCCCTTTCTGAGCCGGAAACCACCGTCTTAATAGAACTCATCTTTGCCGTCATCAACGAACTCTACACCTTATCCTCAGCGTGGACACTCCGCCGCACCCTCCTCAATGCAGCGAAGACATATCTGCTCCGCCCAGGTAACCCGCAACTATCATCCATCACATCGCTCGTACAGACTACTGTGCTCGATGAGAACACTTCAGATCTTGGTCTCGCGTACCACATTCGCAAGATCCGCGCCTCGGGCCTTCCGACAGAAGAAGAACTGAAGAGTTGGCCTAAGGAGATGCCAGACGAAGAAAAGGAGAAGCTTCGGATAAAAGCAAGAAAATTACTGGTAGAACGGGGTATGCCCCAAGCACTTACGAGCGTCATGGGTCAGGCAGCTAGCGGGGAAGCACTTGGCAAAGTTTTTGATTGTTTACAGGATCCTAGGGTAGCACGGGGTGTCATGTTTGGTTTAGTACTACAAGGTCTGAGGGCCATTACGCAGTGATACTACTGCCATGTAATTATTATGAAATATCAAGACTTTTATTCCGACCATGTAGCTATCATGCTCCCTCATTCCACCGTGTCCTCTCATCGCCTTCTCTCCCATGTCTCTACCAGGCAGACACCAGGATGCTTCAACCGAACCTGATCTCATCCCGGTAGTTGCCCGGCCATCCACCTCATCTCCAAACCATCCTCCTCCAGTGCCGCGGGAACATCATGTCTCAGCGCCGGCGCCTCTTTCATCAGTACCTGGAAGCCGTGGAGACGGCACAGCGCATTGGGCCGATCCTTCGCCAGCTCGGTGATAGCTGCTTACAGCCTATCAAATCGATCCGGCATCCTGCGAGCTGTTGTCTCCGATTTCCATCATTTTGAAAGCCACATGCAGTAACAACGTGACGATAGTATCTAGGGACCAGGGCCATGGGATATGGGCTGTGTGAGCCACTATTTGTCTTACACTATCAGCATATCCGTAGGCACATTCCCCCATCATCTCCAACGAGATGCCATCTCTTCAAACAAATCTGTCCTAAAATCCGACATCTCATCCATCAATTCATACACGAGAGCCATGGTCTTACCAGTGCCGTGTATGAATGCCTGTACATGGTTCGCACACAGCTTGACTGCGACTCGCCTGAGATCGTCCACGTTCGCTCTACGATCTGGCGCATACATTGCACGAATTGCATGTCGTAGTTGCTCTTCATTTCCATCAATCATCAGCACCATTGCCGCGAAGTCTTCGAATTTTTGGAGTGCGATCTTCTTCAACCCGGAAACGCCATATCGCTCTGCAAGCATATACACATCGACATGAGACCGCAGAGTGACATCCTCGGGTATCTCGTCGTCTGAGACTGCGAGTTGATCCGTGTAATCGAGCTGATAACAGTACTGCATCAGCGCTGAGACTGCCGATGGGTCGTCTGCACTGAGATCAATGACGCCTTTTGGTGATTTCTGCTCTTGTCAGTACATTTAGCGTGAGGAATTGAGCAAACTTAAACTTACTGGAGACAAGACGACCGCACAAACTCTTGCAAACCAGCGCGAATGATAGCACATTATCACCCGGTCAACATGATACACGTCACTCTTGCAACGCACAACAAGGTCTGAGCATGGTCCGTCGGTATCGGGTGAGGACGGGGGGCTCTCAACAGGAAGAGGTACAAGAGCTGTAGAAACTTCTACAGGAACTGATGTCGGGGCTGGCTCGCTTTGGCGTTTTTTTTCTTGTGGTCTACTCTTCTGCAGTAACCGACGACCTATCGAACTACTGGAAAACGTCTTGCGATGTTTGGAACGTGGAACATCACTTATGGAAGGTGTAGAGGAGGCTTCTGTCGACACGGAAGCGTTGGAACTTGTAGAGCAGGTCCGATCGAGACACCCGAAAGACGCATCCGATGACGCTAACGACACTGTAGAAAGCACACTATCTCTTTTTGCATTTAAGCCATAGACTGTGGAGTCAAGTCTAGGTTGGTGAGCAATGGCGGGAATTGGGTTACAATAGAGATGCTTACACGTTCCGATTGACAAAGACTGGTGTGACAAACATCCTGAAGATCGTACGCTAAGACCAAGTAGGAAATCAATGTAGCGAAAAGCTCCACGTTCGAATCTTTTACGTTGGTTTTGTTTAATGGGTAAACCAAACGTTCGCAGAAGTCACCATGCCGCGTTCCCCAGACCACCGCTGTATATATGCACTCCACATTCCGGCCACCGGGCGACCGCAAGTCATGCTAGTCATGGGCATATGCACAGGAGGTTAAAGCACAGGAAGAAAGTCTCCTGGACTCCGGCACTCAAAAGTGCAAGAACCGTGTCTTCAAATGAAGTTCGTTACATGGACCAATGGCTGACAGTGGGCATATTAACCGTAGCTGCGGATGACCTAGGATTATCAGACCTGCCGATAGTGCATTTAATGCCGACGATGCGCACTCGTGGAACTAGAGGAGCCGAGACGATCCATTCGTAGGACTGAGTGAGATTGTGGGGTAGTGCCCGCGCTGCATTCTGGAAAGTCGTCAGCAGACCTGGCTAAGTCCATCGCTGATGGTTGCAGCGCGCCATCTGGGCAAAACGCTCGTCCTGAACAATGCGATGATCGTTTCCGGAAACTGAACCCATCTCAAATGAACACGCAACAGAGTTATTGCAGTCAGATACGGCATGAGAAAACGGTTAGCTGCTAGTATGAAATTGTTCAAAGTGGATGACAAAGCTGGACCCCGCCACCCAGGCTCACAGTAAATATGCTTGGTTTCAGCGTGTTGAAAAATGCTGAATATTTTCGCCACATGGTACGTCTGCTTGGTCAATTCGCATGGTAATGTGGATGCATGCGCTGTATGCAGATCCTGCGTCGCGCATGTTTGGGTGCCACGGCTGCGCTGCGAAGGGACTAGTCTGGAAATCTCAATCATCTCCTATGTCAGACTGCAATGAGGCTCAAAGAAAACTGGCGCCTCAGCCCATGCGAACACCCGAATACCAAGTCAGATGATTGCCAGTACACCTACACCTATGTTCAAGTGTTGTAGTGCCGATGTTCCCCAGCATTTGCAAAAGCTTATGTACAATAAGTGCCAATGGCTCTGATGTTACTTCGTAACTCCCCCGAGATCTGCTCTGATGTCATCTGGGCACCATCAGAAAAGGCCCGATAGCAACGCAAAAGTCCATTGGTCTACAACATCCACAACATCCACAACGCGTCACAGTCGCGCTGTGATAATACTGGTTGTTTCCCCTCGGTAACGGCTTGTGTCTGGCCAGTGCTTACATCAGGGTCTCTAAACGGCGTGCCGACCGATGATAACAGATCCCATCGGCAAACGGGGCCAATCACCACCATGTCATTGCCAATGCCGTCCAACGTTGCCACTGACAAATTTGGCGGCATATGGGCCCCGATTTGCCATCAAACAACGGGCGCCTAGCCTAGCCCGAGAAGCATCGGAGTGTAGGTCTGGATTGCCAGATCTCTAATCGTCATTGAGCCAGCTAGTGAGTCGATGATGCGTTCCAGCAGTAAAGACACTGCAAAGTGGCAGCCGTGTGGAATTATATAAGATTTACTGCGACGCCTCTAAGGACTGCTTGTACACATCTTCCCCTTTTTTACGATACCCATCTCATATATAGTCAACATGAGCGGAAATACCAACGGAACAAATGGCCACCAGAATGGTGGTGCTCAGCATGCTCCCACTGGAGAGAAGACTGGCGACCAGTTCCGCAGTTACGCTGACGACCGTAATGCCACTTCTGAAGAGGTTATCTACACCACAGCAAACGGCGTTCCATACCCTCATCCATACGAGACCCAGCGAGTGGGCGAGAACGGCCCACTGTTGCTCCAAGATCACCACCTTATCGATCTCCTGTCTCATTTCGACCGTGAACGTATCCCAGAGCGTGTAGTACACGCCAAAGGCTTTGGTGCACATGGCTCATTTTCATGCACCGATTCATTGGAAGACCTTTGCATGGCGGACGTTTTCAAGAAGGGCAAGACTTGCCCCATCAGCGTTCGGTTTTCGACGGTTGGTGGTGAATCTGGGTCGCATGACATGGCTCGGGATCCTAGGGGTTTCTCAGTCAAGTTCCGTACTGAAGAGGGCAACTGGGACGTTGTGGCAAACAACACTCCGACCTTCTTCATGCGCGACCCTGCGAAGTTTCCTCATTTCATCGTACGTATTTCCGCGTGCCTCTATCTGGATATACAGCGTAAATTAACATGGTCGTAGCATACCCAGAAGCGACACCCAGCAACCCATCTTACACATGCAGACGATGCTACAAACTTCTGGGACTTTGCGTCACAAGTAAGTTATAGTGTTTGTTGCACGACGTTTTCGTACTGACTGTTCTACTAGAACCCAGAGAGCGCCCATCAGTTTATGATCCTCTTCGGAGACAGAGGAATTCCTAAGAGCAGCCGATTTATGCATGGCTACTGGGGTGTAAGTATATATATACCCAGCAACGTTCCTTTTTACAACTAGCTAACATTTCTAAGCACACCCACAAACTTCAGAATAAGAATGGAGACTGGGTTTACGCTCAACTCCATTTCAAGAGCAAGCAAGGCACCGACTTTGTCACCCAAGAGGACTCGTTTAACTACGGGCCCGACTATGCGACAAAGGATCTCTACCAGGCCATTGAGAAGGGGGACTTCCCTGGATGGGATGTCATGTTCCAGACTATGACGGCAAAGGAAGCGGAGGAAGTTTGGGAGAAGCAGAAGCTCAACGTGTTCGACATGACTCACGTCTGGCCTCAAAAACAGTTTCCTCTCCGCAAGGTTGGAGAGTTCTTTTTGAACGAGAACCCACAAAACTACTTCGCAGAGATCGAACAGATTGCCTTCAACCCAGCGCATCTTGTACCAGGTATTGAGCCCAGCGCAGACCCCCTGCTGCAATCTCGTTTGTTCTCTTACCCCGACACCCATCGCCATCGTATTGGCGCCAACTACCAACAATTGCCGATAAATGCTCCTCGGACTGCATACCGCATGGGTAACTTTCAACGAGATGGAAACATGGCCTTTTACAACCAAGGCTCGCGTCCCAACTACCTTTCTTCGATTCAGCCCATTTCCTTCAAGGAGAGAACTGTCGACCTTGACAAGCTCCACGGCGAATTTGTGGGAGAAGCGATCACTTTCTTGTCAAGCATTCGACCCGAAGACTTTAACGCACCGCGCGCATTGTGGGAGAAAGTCTTCGATGAGCCAGCACGGGAACGATGGATCAAGAACATTTCTGGCCATATGTCGACTGTTACAGACAAGGAGATTATCAAGCGCCAGATCGCCATCTACCGGGAAGTTTCCGAGGACATTGCCTCCCGTATGGAGAAGGCTACCGGTGTGAAGGGCTACCCCGGTATCGCTGAGCTGCGCTTCAACGGTACACACAACGGTATGGCCAAGTCCGAGGACAAGAAGGTGGCAAATGGTATGACAGGGCTCTCTGCGAAGTATGAGAAGAAGAACATCACCAACGGTGCACCCAAGGCGGGTACACACAAGGAGTTGATCGAGGGCAAGGCTTAGGGTTGAAGGTTGTTGATAGTGATTGCGTGTTCAGTTAGCGAATGTAATAATGATTATGACCGGATGTCGGTTTCGGCATGAAATCTTCCGCGAGTTGGACATTGACTATAGGTACTCTGGCATACTCTGGTGTCAGCGCTATGTGGCCCATGCTCCTACACTTGTCGGTCTCAGCCATTTACTAACCTCGTCATAAGAAAACACATACTATCACTGCAAATCAACACACGTCCGTTTCTGAAGCCCACAGTCGCATGGAAAGCATACATACCTCTAGCACTGAGAAGGTATAGCTTTTCCTTGTCGTGAGGGGTTCGTCTTCATACATGTCCTTGCGATGGGTCACGGGGCCAGATTTCTTGGCGACACGGATACGAACTTGACTAGAACAATATCCACACCATCAGCATTACTCGGTGCTGTGCCGACTGTCATGCATGCTGTGCTGTGGGCCATGGGCGAATATCTACGTATATAGTGTACACCACTGTTTGCTGTTTGTTGTGTCTGTGTGATGAAACAGGGGGCCATTGGGGGTCATTGGTGACGATGCAACCGGGGGGACCCCTCTCGCGAAAACGAGCTAGCGCGCCTGCCTCATCGGCAACGGATCGCAACTTCTGTCACCATCCAGCACCTTGTGCCCCTCACCGAAACTCTGCTCAGGACGCCCAACGGACTCTATTGTTGGACTTTTGAGTTTATTCTTTCCCATGTGTACACCTTCTCGACTTATCGACGACCTCTTCGCACGCACAGCCGCCATGGCAGAGGACCAGGGTACCAGGTCCCGGAAGAAAACACATCACGTGATCCGGATTACGGCTGGCGTTTCGTTCCAATGACACCCCCAAATCGCGTTGCCCGCTAGAGCGTGAGGAGTAAAATCGAGTCCTGGCAGCTCCGTCACTCCCATAGCATTGCTCCGTTGCAACCCTCCAGGCGCCCACTCGATCCCAGATCATGTTCATGTCGCACCTAGGCATTCTTTTCCAGTCGTCAATCCATCCCGTTATCGCTCTTTAAAGCTCGTAGCATTTGGCCCGCTCTCTCTCCCTCCGCACCTGCTGCGTCGCCGCTGCGCCCACGCACGAGCCGGCTTCGCACACCTGAGAGCCGCTGTTGCGCGATACCAGCGACACTGCCATTGACTGCCATTATTCCAGTCTCGTAACAATCGACTGCCAACTCCGCCTGGTCCTTCTTCCCGCCTCGCACCTCGCACCTCGCTCGACCGCACGCCTTTCCAAGCGCACCCGACACCATCCACCTCGCCGACTTCCCTTGTACTCACACACTGCTCAGCCACTGCTCATAGGCATACAGACGCGATAGCTATAGGAACAATGTCGCCGCGACGCTCATCGCGGGCCCGTACCACCCAGCCCCCACCCAGCGTCGCAACACACAGCAACTCGTCATCTTCCGTCTCATCAGCGCGTACCGATCGTGCGTCGAGAGTCAATGCCAAACAAACGTCACCACCCAAATCATCCACCCCACACTCGCTCTCCTCAGAGGAGCCCGAAGGACAGCCTCACAACGCGCAGCCTGAGCCTCCGCTGACACGCCGTCGAACACGCGAGCATGACAACGAAGAAGATGAGTCCGCGAAGCTCGATGACGAGCTAGACGAGGACATGGCAGAAGAGGATGAAGTTACCCGATGCGTGTGTGGCTACCAAGAATACCCGGGTCCGCCATCAGACGCTGGCAAGTTTGGTCCAACTCTGGCGGATCCAGATACCCAAGCGGATGAACTCGGTGGTCTGTTCATCCAATGCGATGTCTGCAAGGTCTGGCAGCACGGTGGGTGCGTGGGCATCATGGACGAAGCTGCCAGCCCGGACGAGTACTTCTGCGAGGAGTGCAGAAAAGACCTACACAAGGTTACGATGAGTCCTAAAGGGTACGTACTTGAAAATTCGTGTCGTGATTAGAGTGTGCTGCCCCGCGCCATTCATAGACCCTATAACGCCTACACCCGTTGATTGCAAGCTACTGATCACTAACGAGCACATCACAACAGTCAAAAGTACTCCCGCTATCTACCTGTATACGATCAGCAGCAGGGCAAAAACCGGAAATCATCTATATCCAAAGAGTCCGATGGACACTCGGGCAAGGATAGGGATCGAAATAATAGAGCGAGCGTAGACTCTTTCGGCAAGCGTCGGTCGACTATGAATAGTCGCGCTGCTTACGACGAAGATGAAGTGCTGCGGAAAGTCATCGAAGAAAGTAAGCATCAAGGCGCCCCAGCTTCGGAGAACGGTAACCGGAAGAAGCGGAGTCGCGACGATAGTGAAGAGTGAGTCTGTCCGCCGTCCATGCTACTCGAAAGTCAACTGACAAACTTTGCGAAGAACAAAGCCAGAGATCAAACGACAGCGTACTGGCTCAAGGTCTCCAAGCGGTTCGCCAGTCATTGAATCAGAGGACGATAGCACAAAGGCATCCGCCCCGAAACAAAAGCCACGCGGCGCTGCAGCAAAGAGTCAACGAGAGAAGGAACAACGCGAAAAGGAGCGCGAGAGTAACCGGAACGAAGCTGCGTCGCGACGGAAAGGGCGCGCCGAGCGAAGGAAAGGAGACGGTAAGCTACGAGACAACACCATTGTAGGACCGCATCTAACAATTCAAAGATCCAGAGGAACCAGAACCCACGCCCACAGCCACCATAGAAGAGCCACCTATGGCCCCGTTAGCGACCGAAGTCACGGTGCCCGAGCCGTCCACCACAGACCCCAAGCCTGCACCTGCACCGCGAAGGGGTGGACGTCCACCGCAGAAAGCGCGTGGTCGACTGGGGCGGAACCAGTACTCAAGAGACACCGCGCCCGCAACGAATGGCACTTCACCCAAGAACGATGCCGCACAATCTCCACAAGCGCCTGCCGCCAATGGCACCACGAACGGTCACGACAGTAGCGATGGGATAGCTGGGCATAAGCCTGCGAAGAAGAATTGGCGGCTACAGAAGCTTTCGTGGAATGACATACGTCGACCAGCTGGAGCTATGCAAAGCTATATAGCGCAACGACAAGTTGAGATGGCTTCAGGTGTGAAGCATACGGCTCTTGCTTTAGCTGTACAATCTGCTGCAGTTAATGGAGACTCGAACCAAGAACAGCCGAAAGAAGATGATACGGACCTAGCATCGTTCAAGAACCTGAGCACGACTCAGATGATGGATTCATTGAGCCGGGATCTCGTGCACTGGCAAAAGCTGATATCGGAGCCGACTGAAAAGTCGCCAAAATGACTCTTGCCGTGCACTTTTTCCCAGTGTCCACTACGAACACGGTGCACTGGAACCTCTACGACCCAATACTGGCGGTAGTCCTATCTTGAATGGCGTTTCTCAGGCGTTTTTTTTCTTTTGTTTATTTGCGACACGGATACCCTCCACTTGGTTTTGCTCCATGCTGAGCGCACTTTACCTTATGTCCCTTCGTCGACATGGGTCTTGAATATTTTCATATGTAAATTTATGGGGGGAGGTGGGGAGGCTTAGTTCGAAACGACTTCTCGTCACTGCTGAAGCAAATTGCTCGCAGTCTACACAAACAAACTGTGTAATGTATACAAAGACAAATCGTGAGGCCTTGTTACTGAAGAACAAGGAAGTGGCAATTTTCAATATTATTCGTTGTAAACGAACTCTTTTCCGCTCTCTTACATGTTTACACTTCTCTGCTCCTTACTCAGCTGTGCCCATCTTGATCTCCAAGACACCGCTAAGAGGATTCGCCTTGAGCAACTCTAGTATGGCAGGTAAATTCTCATTGGTCAAGAGTGTGTACTCTGGCCATATCTTTGCATCGCGCATTTTGGTATCCCAGTGTATCTTGAACTCGTGGATCATCTCCTTGGGCCCGTCGGCGGCTTTGTGCTTGGCCATGACTAAAGTAGATGTGTCAGTTTGCAGGGTTTGGTGAAGAAGAAGTGATGGTGGTGTGGTGTGCTGGGCTGGGAGAACGTTCATACATTCTGTGCAGTTCGGGCTTGACGCAACAATCGACGTGATTTGCGCGTTGAGCGACTTGAGCGTTGGGTGCGAGTCGGTGTCGAGGAGGAAGAACTCATGGCGGTAGCTGGGGGATAGGGTGAAGACGAGGGGGAGAGGAGACATGATTGTTTTGTTTTGGATGGAGTATTAAAGGGTGGGACAAAAAGACGAATTTCAATCACTAAATCTGGTGGATAGTGAAAGAGGTTGGGAGTTGCGAGAAGCTATATTACTACGTATAGCCCTTTTGTTTTCCAGCTTTTCCAGGCGTTTTTTCCGCGTAAATACCTCCTGCACATGGGAAGGGGGAGGGGGGGTTACTTGGATGCGACAGTGCACGTACGTCATCGGCACTAGGATCAGACGGGAACGCGTTGCGCATGCCTTAGCTTGCCCCGCTTATTTTCGAGAGGGGAGGTGGCTTGCGTGTGTTGAGTGGAGGCAGGGCAAAAGAATCTCATGATTCTCAATATGAGAGGGTGGGAGTTGTTTTTTTTTGGCATTTCATTTCATCCATTCCCAGTAGAAAAAATAATAGTGTGACTTTTGTGAATGTTCAAAAAGCCGGCCTCATCCCACAAGTACTTTGCGCAAGCAAGCTAACTCCTACTGAGATCTTAGGTCACTAACTACAACCCCTTGATCTTCTCTTCCAGTGCACGTTTGATAGCTGGTTCATCCATTAGTACACGTCCAGTCAACTTACAAGGAAAAAAATTCAACTTACCGTTGCAACTCTCATTTGCATCGCCAAACAACATCTTTGTATTCTCCATGAAGAACATGGGATTTGGCACATCGGCATAACCACTTGCCATGCCGCGCTTCATAATGACCACCTGTTTACTCTTCCACGCGTGCAGAACTGGCATGCCTGCAATCGCACTTCCGGGCTCCATTGCGATAGGGTTAACGGTGTCATTTGCGCCAATCACAAGAGTGATATCTGTATCTGGGAAGTCGTCGTTGATCTCATCCATCTCGAGAACAATGTCGTACGGCACAGAAGCTTCAGCCAGCAACACGTTGACTGCAACACATTAGTTAAGCTATGACGGCAGAAGTAGAATTCCTACGCTGTCCAGGCATCCGACCCGCGACCGGATGAATAGCAAAGCGTACGTTGACACCCTTGGAGCGCAGTTGGTTAACAAAGTCTGCAATACTATACTGCGCTTTCGACACAGCCATTCCATATCCAACTACGATGATGACGTTCTCGGCATTGAAGAGCGCTTCGGCAGTCTCTTCCGATGTGGTCTTTGTGATTTCACCTTCAATCTTGGATTGCTCCACGGCCGGTCCGCCTATGCCGCCAAACAAAACATTGGTGATTGATCGGTTCATGGCTACGCACATGATATGCGAGAGGATAGATCCCGATACACCAATGAGAGCTCCTATGGTGGTTAGGAGCGGATTATCCAGCATGAAGCCTTCGGCGACGAGTGCAAATCCAGAATATGCGTTCAAGACAGTAATGACAACAGGCATATCTGCACCACCAATAGCAGCAGTGGTAGTATAACCCTTGATGAAAGAGAGGGCTGCGTTGCCTACAAGGCAGGCAGCACCGATCAGAGGAGCACCCGGTGCGTAGGCTAGGAATGCGCCCATGGTTGCAACATTCGCACCCATGAGTGTCCCATTGATAAGATGACGGCCAGGTAGTGCCAAAGGCTTTGAGCTCATCTTTGCGGCTAACTTCAAGAAGGCAACTATGGATCCAGTAAATGTCACACCGCCAATGAGAACACCGAGGTAGGCGGACACCATGTGAAGAGTTGAGATATCGCCAGTGTGACCGAGCACGCTACCGATGCTGGTAAGTACGGCAGCGAGACCAACAACAGAGTGTAGTGCTGCGACTGTTTGAGGAAGCGACGTGGGTGTGATGCGTCGCCCGATTATCAGTCCAGCAACGGTACCAACGGTAGCCAAGCCAGCAAATTGGGTAAGAACATCCGGAGAGAACCCAACAGCGGCCAGGGAAGCAAGTATACCAGAGAAAACACCGAGTATACCCAAAAAGTTTCCACGTCGAGCGGTAGTTTGCGATGCAAGACCTGACAGACTAGTCATGCAAAGTACGCTACTAACCAAGTAGCCTGCTTGGACCAATCCAGCCATACCAGTCGAAGCAGCTGCAACAAAGCCCCCGCCAAATAGAACGGCGGGAACTGCGTATAGCCAGGGGTATTCCTTGGGATCCGTAGGTCTGCGAAACATATCCAGCATTCTCTTAGAGATGACAAAGCCTCCTGATACGTTGACGAAAGCGAGCAAAACCGACAAAGCACCAAGCGTTTGCGGGATAGTTTCGGGCAGGTAACCACCACCCATAACGTATAGACCACCGATACCGACCATACCAGAGATGGCATTTGTCACGCTCATGAGTGGGGAGTGAAGAGCAGGTGCGACGCCCCAGACGACTCTGTATCCGATCAGACTAGCCAAAGCGAAGGTAAATGCATTAGTCATGAACAATGGCCCTGTGAACTTTCCCAGAGTAAGTGCGGTGGTCATAGCTGCTGTGACGCTTGCAACCTGCCGAGACTGTTCCTGCCATGGCGTTAGGGCGACAACATTCGCGACTTGGTCGGCAGGTGATGGTGCAGCTTTGGCTTGAACTGGCGGGGGAGCAGGTCGAGGAGCAGGAGGCAGTATCTTGCCATCGTAGGTAACAATGGCTCCGCGGGTGACTTCATCGGTAAGATCCACATCGTAGTACTTCTCTCTCTTGTCCTTTGGTGTCAGAGAAAGCAGAAACTTGGTGACATTGTTCGAGTAAAGGGTAGAAGACTGAGTCGGTAATCGACTGGGCAGGTCCGTGTAACCTTAGCATGTAGTCAGCGCCAAAATCATCCGAAACCACATCCGAGACTGACCAATGACCGACACCCCTTCATACTTTGTCAGTTTTCCTGGAACAGTAACTTCACAATTTCCGCCAGCTTCGGCAGCCAAATCGACTACAACGGAGCCAGGCTTCATAGCACCGAGCATGGCCTTTGTAATCAGTTTGGGAGCGGGTTGACCGGGGATAAGGGCGGTTGTAATCACGATATCGACTTCTCGACATTGTTCATAGAAGAGCTTCATCTCTGCCTCAATGAATTCCTTTGACATTACCTTGGCGTAGCCGCCGGCCCCAGAACCATCTTCTGCGATCTCGACTTCGATGAATTCGGCACCAAGAGATTGTACCTGCTCGCGCGCAGCGGAGCGGGTGTCAAAACCACGGACTATTGCGCCCATACGACGAGCCTATTATGAGGTCAGGAGAACAGCTCAGCATTCGCGATACAAGGTAGCCTTAAGAAACAGGTCTTTAAGCAAAGAGCCATCAATCAACATAGCCTGGTCACCGCCAAGGCACTCCCAGGGCTTCAGTGCACTCGCTGAAGCCCACCAAAACGCATTTTGCTCGATGCGTCTCAGCTGTTATTTGATGGCAAGGCACTTACAGTAGCGATGGCACTCAAGCCTGCAACACCAGCTCCGATGACAAGGACCTTACAGGGTGGGATCTGCGTAACTTAGCACAGTCCCCAAGCTACGATATGTAATCGTTACCTTTCCAGCAGCAGTGACTTGACCAGTGAGGAAACGGCCAAAATGGTTAGATGCTTCCAAGACAGCCTTGTAGCCAGCAATATTCGCCATAGAGCTATCTTTGATCAGCCATGTTGTGTGCGCAGACATAGGGGCAATTACCATACCTCAAAGCATCAAAGACCTGCGCTCGAGAGATACGCGGGACCATATCCATGGCAAATGCAGTGGCCTTGCGGGAGGCAATACGCTCAACTGTTGGTTTGTTCTGCATTGGGTACAACATAGAAATGACAGTGGCACCTTCTCGAATAGCATCCACCTCGCTGTCCTCTCCATCGATACTAAGAGCTCGAACTTTGAGCAACATGTCGCTCTCGCTGAAAACATTTCTGCGATCAACAGTGATGGCGCCTGCCTGCTCATACGCCTCATCCGAAAAGGAGGCCTCGACGCCTGCTCCTCGTTCAATCAAGATACGCGAGAAGCCTTTTTTGAGTAGCAGTTTTACGTTTGTTGGCGTAATGGCAACTCGTCTCTCGCCAGGATAACTCTCCTTGGGGACACCAATAGTCAAATTCGCATAGGGGCCAGCCGTAAACGGCGGTGTGCTAGGTAGCTCCTCGTCGTGCGGCTCCGAGGCTGCTGCATGGGTTGCGTAACGCGCAACAGCGGTGAGCTGCGAGACATGCGGCTGCAGGGACAGAAGCGGCGGGTGCGTGCGGGTAATGTTCCGAACGACTGTAGTGCGTCCATGAGGCTTGCTATGTCTCGAGCGATGGTCACCAAGAGCTGCCAACCTCGACACAGAGGTGAAAGCACACAGTGGCCTCAGGTGAGCAAGGAAACTGCCCCGCGACGGTTGGGCGGCAAGCGTCCGGCAGCCGACGAGACAGTTGGCTGGAGTACTCATGCTGTCTCGAGGGAGGGCGGGCAAAGAGGAAAAAAGCCAAGCACCCGCATCTGCTGGCGATTACAATTTGTGACGGAAGAAGATATGGCTAGCGAGTAGAGGCAAGTTGAACGCAGTGTGAGGGAGCACCGCAAGATGCCACGGGGACACGAGACATTGGTGGTACATATGGCGGTACCTTTGGGCCGCATCATCTCCCGTGTTTACCTAGTGTCTGCCGAATGAAGGGCCACTTGGCCGCCAGCTTCCCCGCACTTCAACACAACCCCACGTTCCTTAATCCCAGTCGCTGTTCCCGTGATTCCGGTCTGTGACGAAGCTCTCGGGTGGTTATAACACCTCTTGCGCACATGTCTAGTAATTATTGCAGTGGTAATTCTGTTTAGCTAACATCCTCCCTCGCTTCAGATGGCTAACGCTGGAATGTATCGCCAATTCTAACATCAATGCGAACACTGGTTCCCTGACCCACTTTATTCGGTACATGGTCAGGCGCTGTCGATCCCACACGTTGCCTAATTGAGGTCGAGTGCATACTATGTAGATTCCGTCCATCAACACTACTGGGTTAACTGAATCATCGGCATCATGTCACATAGTTCACAGTGGAAAAAAAATAAAGGTTCTTGAGTTCAAGGTCGTTACATTAGTTCTAATGGTATGCTAAAGCGTGCTAAGGAGTGACTCTGCAACGAGCTTTTGGTGCTCAAGGTAAAGTCAAAAAGGTTATATAAAGAGAAACGCAGAATATCTGCCACTACCATGAACCATTATCAAGGAAAAAAGGTCATGGAAATATGACTCGTAGCTGTGGAGAGACGTGTCATCAACGTTTACTTCTTGCCCCAGTTGAAGCTGGCGTTGACATCAAGGTCAAAGGTGTACGACTTCTGGCATCCCCATCCACCTGTGTTGATCTCAAGGTTGGCCTGCGCGGCGGCGAACTTCTTGGTGAAGAGACGGCAGTGGGTACCGAAACCAACACCATCCTTCTCGAGGTAGGCAGCCTGGAACTGGACGCAGCCACCCTTGTTCATGCCGAACATGGAAAGGAAGGAGCCGATGATACCACCCTTGCGGTTGACAGAGTTCTGCTTCTGGGCATAGGCGGCGCAGAGGGAAGGATCGAAAGGACCGGGGAAGGTGCTCTGGCCCATGCAGTATGGCTGCTGGTTGTGGAGCTTGTGGCCGCACGACTGGGGCTTGCTGCAAGAAGGAGGAGTAGGAGGAGTGTAGGTCTTCTTGTTGTATCCGTTGGAGCCGACAATGACAACCTCGAAGCCGTCCTGGTCCTGGCCGTTGTTGGTAGCAGACTCCTTGGTAACATCCTGACCCCAAAGAGTGCACTTGAAGCGGGTAACCGAGTCAGGCTTGGTGCAAGAGCATTGGCGCGGGTTCCACTTGGGGTCACGCTCAATGAAGAGGTCGAAACCAGTGCAGGTGGCGGTGCTCTCGCACTTGGCAGCGCAAGCGTCAGTGTCGTAGCTGGTAAGCTCGTAGTAGCCGAGGTAGCCGCTGCCGGAAACTGAGGCGCTCAGGTCTGAGAAAGCCTGGTCGTAACCGGAAGGAGTCTTGGCAGAAGTTGCGAGCTTGTGGTACACTGCGTTGTTCTTGAAAGCATCGGCGGTATCGGGAGTGGTAGGAGGTCCGTAGGCGTTAGGCTGAGCAGCGCATGGGTCTTCAGGGTTGATGAATCCACAGTAGGTGCCGACCTCAATCGCAGTAGCGCATGCTGGAGCTGATGTGAAAGCGAACGTGTTTGTCCAGCTGACAGGAGTGCAGGATGAGGGTGCAAGGTTGGTTGACTCTCCTGAAGAGAAAGTGTGGGTGGTGGCAGGAGCGGTGGTAGCAGGAGCAGTTGGTGAAGGAGTCTGAACTGGAACTACAACAGTGTTTGAAGGAGCTGTGGAGTTGCCACTTCCGTAGCCGTATCCGGGACCTTGGGTGGGAGCAGGACCCGGGCCAGGAGCAGGGGCAGGAGCAGGGCCAGAGCCAGCCCCATAGCCACCGTTTCCATTTGAAGGTGTGTTGCCGTAGGTGGGGTTAGAGTTACCACCGGTAGATCCGCTACCGTAGCCTCCAGAGGAAGAGCCATAGCCTCCAGAAGGGAAACCCCACATTCCCCAGAAGGTAGGGCTGCGAGATTCGAGGTTGGCAGCGGCGTCCCTCTTGGCCTGCTTAGCAGTAGCAACGTTAACGGCAGCCGCAGCGGCCTTTTTCTGGGCATCAGCCTGGTGGTAAGCCTCTTGGCTGACTACACCCATAGCAGGGCCTTTGGGAACGTTGTTAACGATAGCATTGAGTTGGTTGATGTCGATGGCTTGTGGTGCGGGAGATGCCGCGGCAAGAGCAGCTGCTCCAATGATGATAAAGGAACGCATGATGGAATGATTGTGTAGAAATTAAATTGAAGCGAGAGTGGTGTATTAGATACCGGAAGGTGTAGACCGGATGTGATGATGATGAGTTGTCGAGCAGTTGGCCAGAGGTTCTTATATACAGCAGGCCCCGCGCAGTCTGGCCGTCCTCGCTTCGGCCTTGAGCGAAGATTTGTGATGGAGGTGCTCGGTGGAGACGAAAACATTGGCGGCATGCTGGAACCGTCTGCATGACTAGAGTCGGCGGCTGTGTACTTGGAAACAATAGTCCACCATGTTTTACGCTAGCTTCGGACGAGCTGTCACCCTCGTCAACGCCCGGAACGTGCATAACACATGCAGGTACAGCAAGGCTAGCACTGATTTGAAGTCATTGGCTTTCCCGATCTGGCGTAAGATGGTATCAATTGGGTATCGCTCACGATACGTTGTCGTTGAGCGATAACGGGTCCCGCACAATGTAGTGACGCTGTTGTCGCGGATGTAGTTGGGCAATGGTAATGGCATCAAGTGTTCCAAAATACGAAGAAAACGGTGCTGGATGGTATGTAGATCGGCGAAGATTGTACATAGCTCCAACCCTGACTGTGGTGTGCTGGGACCTGGCATTGTGGCTAGGGGTGGCTAGGGGGCCGGCTCGGCAATAGCGGATAAGCGAAAGCTTAGGTTATTTTCGACCACACGCTGGACTTGCACAGCGCCACTAATACTTTTAGCTTCGTCGACGGCTGTTTGTCGTATCAATAGTTTTCCTCAGGGGGAAACGTATCTATGCTTGAAGAGGTGCAGATCTGCTGAGCAGGGTAAGCAGAGTACGGAATACACTGGATACGCGAACGTTCAAACATGCTTGAACCTTCAAGGCTCGCCCAAGCGGAGTTGATGCGTATTCGAGCCTCGCTTGGCCTGGACCTGGATGCCCACATGAGGTGATGTTGAAGGAATCTCGCGCCACATAAGCCAGAATGCTTGGTTTGTGGGTGCTAAATCAAGTCCTGACTTGTTGCGATGCAGTCCAAGGCCGAGGAGATGGTGCAGCCGACAGAACGAACTCCCAAGGCCGGTGGCGAGACGATTTGTCTGGGACCGTGACGGATATCAAAAATGTACGCGATGGCTGTAGGTGTAGGTGTAGGTGTATCGTGGTCAACGGGTGTTGCAAATATCCTGCAGGGCGTGGCTGCAACTACCGTACCGGCCTCCATGGACGCCTTCAGCCACGGCCCTACTACGACCGCCTTTTCTCCGAGCCTCGCGTACATGCACACAACTTGCAGTACGCCATCCATATGCGACTTTCTTAAGCTCGCGAGAAGCTTATTGTTGTTTACGGCATCAAACCTCTGGGTCTGATCTCGCTTCAGAAGCAGTCCATGTAGGGGGCCGACTCCGTGGCTTCAAGCGTCCGCAGACGGCTTAGTTGGGTGCCTACATCGTCGAGGAGCCTCGTTGGCTTCGTTCCAGAGATGGCATCATCGTGCATTTGCGGAACCACCGGCAAGCAGAGCGATTTTTTTCGGTTGCGTTTTTTTCGGTTGCGTCCGCTCCAGGAGACCAAGCAGAAAGGCAAAGAAAAGACTTGGTGCGTGTGGGGCGCTCCGGAGTCTAGAAGGAGCCTAGAAAGTGGGCACCAACGGCTCGGTCGATCACGCTAGCCCCACAAGCTTTGTCTAGTATGCCTCAGATTGATCGCCATCTCAGTCGCTAATGTGCTGTCATCGGCTGTCCTCTGTCACCAACTTTAGCAAAAGCATTCCCCATCTGTCGGTTCTATCGGCAGTCTACTTGTTCCCATTTCATGTCACTCTTGCCATTTGTCCGTCCCAGCCTTTCCAAGATGCGCTGGAGATTCACTAGGGACTGCAACTACATCATGCTTTTGCATATGTAACCAAGAGTCCATCGGAAGAACTCCGGGTGACCACGTGCTTGTGTCATGTCGACTTCACCGAGTCAAGCAGTCGCATCGCATCGCATCCAGGGTTAGGCTGGATTGGACGCGGGTTCCTGCATCCCGAGGCATACAATATACTATATTCAGCTACTTCTATTACAAATGCGGGTATGCGTCAATAATAACCCTGCCATGAGAACTGTAACGACCTTTCCGGGCATCTTAGCTGGGCGAGTATACAGTGCCGAGATCCGGCTCTACGGTAGCAGGGTTCCTGTTCGAAACAGACCAGTTCACCAACGTCAACTAACAATAGTAAGGTTTGTTTGTCAACAGGGGGTGCACGTTACTGTCTTCAGGAGCAGTGACTTCAGAACTCCGATTCCCCCCACATCCCGCTTCATCGTAAAAAGGTTTTCAAGATCCACTAATAGAAAATCGTTAGTCAATGTGCACACAAAGAGCTAAAGTGACTATGAAGGTTGCTATTGACAAATCATGCGTTGCATTGCCACAGCAAGTGAGCTACGAAAGTCTCTCCTGAACAACACCTAGCCAACTTCGATGGATAAAGGCGCATCTTTACAGAATCAAGCAAACACGTAGAAAAAAAAAGTCATTGGAGAGAAGAGTCCACGTGCAGAAAAGGGACGGCACGAGGAAAAAGGATTGCATAAAAACTACTCATACCCGCCAAGTCACCCGTCGCCCTCAGCAACCCCCCCCTGACACCAGCTTCCCTTCAACATCACCGGTACAAGAAAACATTCCCCTCTCATCCACATCGGCCACACATGTACACACACGCCCCCCTTTTTATTGCCTTCTACTCCTCACTCAAAGCTAAGCGCAGAGCCCGAATGCCCAATGCCAATCGTGTCACTGCCACTTCCAGAGCCCGAAGTAGGGGTGCAAGCCCTCCACGCAACATGCAGCTGCTGGGTAAACGCCACAGTCGCATCGTCGTTGCTCATCTCACCGGCCTGAGTGCTCTTCTTGTTGGTCAGCGAGATTCTGTTGTTGATGTTGAGGATGCCGTTTTGGCCGCATGGCGACCAGATTGTCGCCGTCGTCTCCACGCTATCTTGCTTAGTGTAGACTTGGCCGTTGGCGAGCGCGCCGCCACCGACGGCAGACATGCGCGTGGTTTGCGTGGTGCCTGCATCTTGCGAGAAGTAGTAGGTGGTGATGAATGAGCCGGTCACGCCTTCGTCGAGGCGCGCCCAGCCGTGGTAGGTTGCGTCGACGACAGCATACTGGAAACCACCTGGGTACTTGAGGTTGAGATGGAGTTGACAGTTCTTGGACCGATCGGCAGGGGAGGTACCGGGGCCGATGTAGGTTTGGAATTGGTCGAAGCCGTAGGTTACAACCTGATTGGTGTGAGTGAATTCAGTGCATCTAGAAGGAGAGAGAGGATGTTGCTTGAGGTTTGAGCGTGTATGATAAAATCTCCACTTACAGTTTTGTCGGTGGAGGTACTGGTAGACACTGAACCCTGAGGGCAGCCGTTGCCAGAGTAGCTCGTATCCACAATAGTGATCTGATCCGGGGAAGGAGCACTGGCCGGAGAGCTCGCAGGCACAGGGGTCGCCGCAGCGAGGACCGGGAGGAGGAAGGCAATAAGCTTGGAGTGCATGTTTGCTTTGAGACAAAGATCTTCTCTGTGGTGCCGAAGTGAGTGTTGAAGTCGAAGGCTGGTGAGCTGGTGATTAACAACAAGGGGGAAAATATCTCATCTTTATACAAAGGTTGGAAGGTCAAAAGTCTCATGCAATCTGCTGGTCGTATATTCTTGTGCCTTGCCACATGCTACTTCTCGGTCTCGCCCCTGCTTCGGCATCGTCGGGGTAGTGGTCTGGAGGCAAAGCATTCACCGAAGCAGTAAGGCCATCTTCCAATTTTAGCTCTGAGAAGCCCCTCCTCTTGAGTATTAAGACCACGATATCTAAATATCAGCCTGGGTTACATGGTATTTGATTTGATGAAGCGATCTGAGTCCATCCGCAGATACCCATGGATGGCCTGTATGACATCTAGAATACGAACTCGTGACAAAGAGCAACTGCAACTGTAGGAGATGAGCACCATACAAGAATATTGATCAATGTCCTAGCCCCATGTCCGGTATTATACCCGCCCCTCACTCTTCAATGGTGGCCTGACCGCAAACGTCCGGCTAAGGCGAGACAGAAGCATTATAGTGGAAATACGAAAAGCTTCTATGCGATGTATATTGGTACCAAGACATAGTCTCCCGCAACGAGGCTCTGGACCTGCATGAGAGTGTTCTGCCGCCATTTGCCGCGCCGAAAATAGCCCTCAACAAGGCCGGTGTAATAAAGCGGTACCAGGAAGGAGATCTGGGTGCGGGTCAGATCTAAGGTGAATGAATACCTTCAGGGTAGGTAGGCGGTAAGCGAGAATATTGTACTGCAAGCCCACTTGTGTATTACCCAGGTAGGAAGCAACCCGACCTATCACAATACCGAGAACCAGGGCCGCCTTGCTTACAGAACATGGTCGAGACTAGTGTGTTGTAATTTACTCCGCAATATGGGAATTCGGTGAGTGGGTCGCTTAATTGGGTAATATACAATTAGACGAACCCGTGATCGAATCGGTCTACACCTGGGCAGGCCTGGCAGGGTTTAGCCGGGCGGTCATCAGCCAGACGAGCATCTAAGCCTCCATGTTCGAGGAGCAAAGTTACATAGAGTGTGAAGTAGGGAATGCTCCACTCACCGTGTCTTTGCATCAATTTCTCTGCAATTTGAAGGTACATTAATCGGTCCATGGCTCGTTTCGCTTCGGCCCTTGAATTCGAATTTTGGTAGGGGGGCTTGCTCTCCGGATAATGAGTTACACGGAGCTGCGATACTTGGTATTCCCGCCATGCCATACAACCGGTCAGCTGTATTTGATGATTTTCATTATTCTCTTTCATTGATTACTTTTGCGTTCTTGGCAGAATAGAAAGGAGTGTTTCGGTTATTGGAATGATGACCAGAGAGTTATATGAATGTGGCTGCGGAGAATCCACCAGAGCACAGCTGTACGGTATGCAATATCTAGAGTTCTATCACAGGCACAACTGATACTTAGCTTCCCACTCCATCCCCATGCTATCAGACTTCGACGCATTCTTTTTCCTTTTCCTTTCAACAGCATGCACATGCCAGAAGGCTCTTGCACTATTCCAGAAAAATATTAGCTTTTGTTATTATTGTGTTACAGATGACACACGACTCGCTATTCTCATTTGGAGAGAAGATGGTACGAGTAGAGAGACTGAGAACGGTATGCAGAGCAAATTCTCCCTTCAATAAAACAGGTCACATGGACCTGAGCCGGACCACCAAAATATTTCAGATATAAAGCGATGAGCAGTTGCAAATGATGCAAGTATCAATGCCTCTATAGTTCCTCACCCACGTTAGACATGTAGCTGATAATAGTAGACCCAGAGTAGTACAACACATATCCCTCGCATTGCGCCTGCAGATCCATGCAGCCCATGTGCAACCTAGCTCCAACTTCAGCCCAACACCGTCCCACTGATACTACAACGTGGCGCACCCACACGCAACTGAAACTCCTGCGTATTTGCAATGGCTGTTGCCCGAATAAAACACCCATTGTACAGAGTACCACCAGGCTGAGACCTAGAACGTGGATTTACCGCGACCTGCGACGATCCTGGAGAGAACGTAGGACCTCTAGCCATCCTCCATCGTCAATATCGCCGTCCCCTGTGACTCAAGAAAAGAGAGTATCAGGAAGCTGAAGAAGATCAATAGGTTGCCACCATGTACTTACCATTGTATACAGCCATGTTCGTACCTGATCCGCCTCCGTGGACAACAATGGGGTTACTGTCAACAACATGTACAGCAAGACCATTGCCCGCGGATGTGACTGGTGGATCTGAAGCCGAGTTACGAATTCGGATGAGGGTAATGCGTATTCGATATGTACCAGCCTGACGGATGACCAGGTCGGGAAAGCGCATGTATCCCACGCCCTGTGGGTTGGCCATGTCCATTGAGGCGATAGACCCGTCAGCTTCGTCGTCGTTGAAGGGATGAATTGAGTCGAAAACACGACCTGTGAGTAGAGTGTTGAGCGCGTTTGGATCTGCCGGTATGGCAGAGTTAGGACCTGGAACCAAGGCTGCAACTGCGACGAGGTTGGTTGAGTCGGCGACAGCCTCGTCGGTATCGGCGTTGACGGTTCGCAATCGCACGATGATAGATCCAGGCATGATTTGGCCAACCCGAGCGGTCCGGGGTGGCTGGACCACAATATCCATAGCGTAGTGTATATCTTCTGGCGATAAAGGGTGCTGGCCTGATCTTGACCGTCCTGGATTGCGAGAGTTTCCAGAGTGATGCCGTGAACGAACGGACCTGCTTCCTAGCGCCCTCGGCCTTGCAACGTCAGCCATCGAGGGTGTCGTGTCGGCTAGTTGGCGACCTGTTTCTCCGTTATGTAACTCTGCGATCCGGACGGACCTTCTGAGTGACACGTGACTTTGAGTACTTTGAGTGGTCCGGGAGGAAGTGCGGCGCGATGCTGGAGGTGCGTTTGATGCGCTCGTCCTAGATGATGTGCCTTGGTTGCGATGGTGATTTCTACCTCGTCCTTGTCGTGGGCCCCTTCGCATCTGAGGAAGGCTGAACCTGAATATTCACTTTTAGCAAAGTCTCACGAAAGGGTGTTGGTTAAGCTAGTTTCGGCTGTGCTGTAGTGCCGAAGATGTTAAAGGCTTGGATAGGAGATGAAGAGAGAAGTAGAAACAAGTAGACAAAGTGTAGACGGGGTCAAGACTGAAAGAAACGGGGAGCTGCAAAGACGACGACGTGTGGTGCTGCCATGAGGTTATAATCAAGTCGTATTAGATAGCAAAAATGGAGGAAATGAATGCAAGCCACGAGTCAGGCTTGTCATCAAGGGTTTCTCGTGTTGCGCATGCCGCGGCCGCTCCATCAGGATGAGAATGGTTCCCTTCCGTTGGGGCGGTTGAGCCTAAGGGTCGGGCCCTTTAATCTCTTGGGCTGTATGGTGCTGAACAAGAGGGCGGCAGCGAGTAATACGTTGGAGGATATAGGGAGAGGTGAGGTTTGAAGGTATCCCTCGGGCCCTTGGCTGGGCCCCACATGCTTGCGAGTTCGGTGGAGATGCGGACGGCAGGGCATGTGATTGGCGGACGTGGGTTAACGAAGGAGCCATGGTCCATGCGCGGAACGTGCGGAAGATGCGATAGATGCGATACACGAGAGCAAAGACACAACAGATGAAAATGACAGGTAACGGTGATGACGGTAATGACGGTAAGACGAGTGACAGCGCGGAGCATGTGGAAGGGATGCAGCACACGGTGTTGCAGGTTGATATGAGCAGTGAGCAAAGTGATGCGTCACAGGAACCCGGCGGGCCATGTGGCGACAGGGATGCTTATTAAGGACGCAAAGGGACGAGCAACCAAGCGAAATGAACTGCTCACCTTCTGCCTCGTCACACACCTGCTTGCCTTTGTCTGCAACGTGTGCCGGGAATCCTCCTCGTTAGCCGTCCGTCCTTTTTGCTTTTGTCTGTCCCGAATTGGTTGTTTGGCCAGGTTGAATGGACGGCAGGCAATGCCCGCAAGGCGTGTCTCGTCACCACCGCAGTGATGCCGTGCTGTGCGGTAGCTGTCGTATTCTGCTGCTTCACGATATTACCGTTAGCCATGCTTTTTCCCCACAGTAACGGCGTGCAGCGACATGAGCCCTCCCCACAGCCCCATGACTGACTGACTGACTGACTGACTGACTGACTGATTGACTGCTTGCATTGGCCGCGTTGGCGCCCATGGGTCCGCCATCCCTTGCGCACCCCCAACCCTGTCGTTCTGGATGCGGCTGAGGTGAAGTGAAGTGGGCTCATGTGACGTACCTTTGCTGCTTTCGATATCCAACCCTCTCAATGTACACGCGTCGACACACGTTGGATGATGTCGAGGGAATATGAAGCCTGTCTTCTGTCTCAGATGGCGAGGGAGTTGCGAGCCAATGCTTTGAATCCAAGAGCGGCAGTCGGACTGGCCAGACGCTGGGGACGGTGAGGAAGCCGTCTTATACAAAGTGCGTCCATGGCAGGCCTCCAACGCGCTCTTGCCTCTTGGAGTGGGATGCAGCTGCCCACCAGGGCCTGTCGCCCTCCGCTATTGGCCTGAGCCCGTGTCTTGCCCATTCTGAACGCGCTCCCGCCTACATCCATCCTTTCCAGCAGGCCCAGCAGGCTGGTGATTCACGCCGGCTCTGGGCGTGTCGATGCGCCCTCCTGGCCTTCACCCCTTCTAGCCAGTAGCGTCTGATGCTCCATGCGCCCAAGTATCGCCCGATTACCGATCCGAGGCACGACCACATACCCAACATGATGGTATCGCTGCGTGGGCGGCGAGACAACCAATTACCGAGCCGTGGCCCTGGATTGAACTTGTACCACGCGCCCCACGGCCTCTGACGGCGTCGAGGGAGACGCCGAAAAAGAAAAGGAAGCGCGTCTTACATCAGGCATGCCGGCATGCAAAAGACAGCTATGCGCACGCCTCTACAACGCCCCCGTCCAAGCCAGCGCTGGTCACAAGGACCCCCATCAGCGTCAACACTACCGCTACATCGCTTTTTCCCCCCCAGGCTCCAGCTCACACCCACCGAACTTCTCCGTAAAGCTACTCCGTGCCAAACACACGCTATTCGCGAGCCGATCCTAGCTCGACGGGCGGCTGCGTGCAGTGTGTACATGGCATACGGCATTCTACCTGGGGACTGACATCAGTCAGCTGCCAGCAAAACCTTGGACTTTCCTGAGCCTGACTCGATGGGGGGAGCCACTCTGTACGCCAGATTCTGCAGCCTCCCCGGTCCAACTTTCCGAACGTTGTTACGCGCACTGCTTCTGCATGACTTCACCACAAGACCTGACGTGAGCCGTTGAAGTTCCGACTTCTTGGCCCAAGGTATGACGCGATTATTCCACATCTCTTCTGACTGCCTCTTCCGGCTTAGTTCCGATCTCGCCCGCTGCCACAACCCCAGTCGTTCCGTCTTGCCAACATGTCATAGAAACCGGGCCTGGCTCAATCCTTCCATCACGTCTTCGCTGCCAAAGAGCACCCACAAGCCATCCAGCGCGACGGCTCGGAATCGACGTTACCCAGCCCCTCAGTAAAGCCACCCCAGTCGTGTGCATCATCCCGCCTCTTGGTTGCTAAATCTGGAATGATCCACATCTGTGGCTTGGTGAGGGGACATGTCGGCATGGATATCCCAGTTCATCGCTGCGCTGGTTCCCGTTGAAGAAATTACCTGTCATATCAACTTGCCTAAGAGGGCTATAATGCTTTTGCGGAAGCGGCACGCGGCGACCGAAGCCACACGATGGGTTGCACCTTCCATCACAGGACCCGGCCATCTATGGTTGTTTCGCTGCGCGGAACCTCGCCGGATATCTTCCATGTTCCACTTTCCTCCTCCCTTTCCAGATACCCACGTCTCTTTACTCACGTCTCATCGTCTCCGGCATCTAGATTCATATCAGCCGCTTGATGATTGCTCCTCCACTAGCTGTCCACAGGTTCGTCATCACTTTCAGATATAGTGCGTTTTCCGATGACGATTTGGAAAGAAACTATTTAGCGTTTCCCATAGATGTATTCCAGACGGCAGACTGTAGAGTAGAGTGGTCGTTAAAGGAGTCAGTTACAACACGATCTCTGCCGAGGCCGAACCTGTCGATCGCTCATCATCGTCGAGAATGAAGCTCTCACGTTGTCCCCATCTGGATGATTGTCTCAAACGTAACATGGATGCTCTGCTTGACCCGCGTCAGATCTGCCCAAACATTCTTGCATATGTTGAACCGAGGTGTTGGGAGCGAGGTGATGCTAGAATGAACACGGCTTCGGGCTCTCCATGTGTGCATGTCTCGAATTGTAGTGGGTGCGGAAATGAATGGGTTACACAGCGTTGCACACACCGCCGCTCTTTCAGCACCCTGTAGACCCTGTTATTCGCCTAAGTCATTTGAACAGGGGATCGATTTCAGGTACCAGGGTTGGTTGGCCGGTCGTTACCCAGCTGCGTATATGTCCGATCTCGCCACTGGCTTTCGCCATGCGCAAGCTCCCAAAACGATAGAGATCGCATTTTTGACAGTATCTGGGCCCGGCATTCCGAACATCTGGCAACCTTTCTAACCTAGAAAACAAACAAGATTCGCCTAAGAACCATATAATAGTACTCTCCCTGAATAGGGGTCTAGTTCTAAGACGCTCGTAAGTGTCACGAAATTCACGCTCCGCCTAGTCAAATTGTCCCAATGATCGCGGCCTTTTGGTACTCAATTTGGGGCAATCTCAAATCAATCATGCATCGATGTGTGGTTGTTCTAGCATCTATGAGATCATGAGAGAGACCGTCGTACAACGAGCTTGGACATGATTAATGCTGCACTGGCCCAGAGAAGACTCTCGATGGATAGCCTAGGACTTGCCGCCGAATCGGTCTTGTCCTTCTGGTCATAGAGGCGTTTTCATTCGCGAACCTTAGATGATATTGGCCACCAGCTTACACCCTTGGTCTCTTTTGAGCACAACACCAAAAATGGACGACGGTACATGTTCGCATTCGCGTCCGAGCTGAGAAGTACTTAGGCGCATATACCCGTCTGTCTATAGTACCTATGATTTGTCATTGACTACCGGCATATTTCGGCTAGCGCAAGAACCAATGTGCATGCCGGCACGGTGGCGTAAGTATTGAGAGGCTTTCTATGGCTTGTGGGTATCACGTTGGCCAAAAGGCCGGGGTACACGACAACGCGCTCTGACGCACGGAGAATCTATTGAAAGCAGTTCTGTAGAAGGGTTTGTCACACACAGCACAGGACTATGGCTGCGCGTGTTGAGTGCTACACGGAAGAAGCTTGTACTTGAAATCATTTTGGGCTAGATGCGTGTGAAGAGGTTGTAGTGCTGGTGGGGGGTACGTATAGATGACCATTTCCTCTTGCTCTCACATCATGCGTGCTCTTGTTTTCCATGCTATCATATGCACCGCGAAGAGGATCAAGCAACAACTTCACCAGGACATGCGGATCAATCCTGGATAGTGAGAGCTGGACAGATACATACTTGATTTGAAGCCCCGAGCACCCAAATGAGGTCAATTTGTAGTGTATTGATTTGAATCTTTTACTCACGGACATTACTCAGTGCAATGCTGGCGGCTCTTTCCCTGCGAGTTGAGAGGGGTCCGCCGTTTACATTGCGCGTGGCTACGTTTGGCTAAGCAGACGGATAATTCTCATCTACCTATCATTAACGCAGCATATAAACCTATACGGTACACACCGGTATAGCCCCGCCAGAGGTTCTCGCCTAGATCTATGCAACTATGCAGCCCACACACTCTCAACCGCCACAATAACTGGTCGGCTAACATATTCCGAAGATGCACTCGATACATTGGTGGTTCTCACACCGCTGCCTGCATCGTGGTCAGCTTGGGTCTATTACAAGGAAGTAACGCTCTGGCAGATTCGCTCTCCCTTGCAGCCCTCACATCGCACTGCGCTAAACGTTCCTGAGCCACGGCGCAGCCACCCAATTGACATACTGATAGCGGAAGCAGGGAATTTGTTTGGGGAACTCATGGCGGGACATACGCATGATCTGGTGTCGGCGACGAAGGCCTATCGACGAATGCATGATCGCCACCCGCCACCAGGGTTCGACCTTTGGCTCACATGTAATTGAAGAGCTGTGTGGTAACATCTACAGACATTTAGCTCCATTTTGGAGAGTGTCTGCAAAACAGTATGCAGGACTTTGCAGCGCTCTTTGAACATCGGCTTTCCGTAAGAAATGGGGCGGCCTTCATGACTCAGAATCATGGTCAAGGTGCTATAAAAGACCGTATAAAAGCATGCCTGGAGATGATCGAGAAAACTGGGCAATTACTTTCGGTTTTGAGTTCGGCTACGAATATGATGGATGAGAGTCGCGTAGTCATACCCTAGGAAGACACCAACAAGTATTTTCCAGAGAGAACACCAAACAAAGACTTTTTTTTGCATGCTACAAGGAATTCCCGCAATACAGAAGCTTGGATATCTCATAAAAGGTGCCGAGGCTGCCTTATGTGAAATCAGTAGGGCTAGAAGAAGAAGGTCCTTATTGGGATATGGGACAAATCGAATTTGCACTCAACTCATCAGCTTTATATCAAGCAGCTTCTACAAACTTCATTGGCCGCCCACTACTACCCTCAGCTCACCTAGCTCACTTGTACTAGGGGTACGTCCAAAACTGGACTCATGTAAGAGGTCTTTGTCAATTCCGTGGACAATGTCGAGACAGATCTTGTACTTGTACAAGATCCTCCCAGATATTGACGGCGACTCTTTCTCGGGATGCTACCGCCCGTGTCTCTTCGTTCGAAGTCGGAACCATGGCTACATTTTATGCTGTTGAGTAATTCGTACGTTGATGTTCACATGGCCATGGAACTCCTTACAATCCATCACAACCAAAATCCCACGGTATCAAGCATGAGGCCTGTATCGGCATATGCCGCGTACACGAAGTCCTATATTTCTAGATTCTGACATGTGCATATTGTACAGAACAAGCACATGCTCGTGCTGATTCAGCTGCACGTCGCCGCCACTCCTGCAGTACAACAGTT
Source organism: Pyrenophora seminiperda CCB06 (assembly GCA_000465215.2). Taxonomy (NCBI): domain Eukaryota; kingdom Fungi; phylum Ascomycota; class Dothideomycetes; order Pleosporales; family Pleosporaceae; genus Pyrenophora; species Pyrenophora seminiperda. The sequence continues at coordinate 1,008,293 of KE747818.1, read as the reverse complement.
GCTCACAGGTGCGACCGCGGACAGGTCGAGTCAGATGTAGCATGCAAACGTGTGAAAACTAGCCGGGCTCGCATCTAGTTACTAGGTATGACTTCCCGTCGCTATTTTCACTATACTCTCAGGTCCTCCACGAAGCTCGGCCATTCCCTGCTCTCGTCGCAAAGCCTAGCATACTGGAGAAGAAACCGGAAAGTGCATATGTGCATATCGTCTCTACGTAGTACGCGGAATGTACCGATACGGGCCTGATGCTTGATGCTGTGAGATCTTGGTTGGGATGGATTGCAAGTAGGTGTAGACTAAGGAACTCCATGGCCATGGCCCATGTCTGCCCCTCCAAAATTTTAGTACTAGCGCGTTATTCAAAGCATTCCTCCCGCACCATTGACGCATCACAGCTACCCCACATCTGGTATGCAGCAAAGCCTAGCAAGTATCTGTCGCGCCAGATTTTTCACTTCTATTAACCGTGGTTTGTTGAGGCCGCTGCGGACTCATACCTTTTCTTTGACTCAGAGGCTCACTTATAGTGTCATCACATCGTCACACGCTGCTGCCTTCGAGTGCAAGGCCCCGCACGTGTCTACTCTTTGCACTATATCGTCCAAATTGCGCTCACACATACAGAGACAGTCATATACTTTCAATCGCTCTGTTGTATACGAGTGTGGTAGTACAAAAGCCACAGAAAGCCTCCAGTCGCTTCGGCAGTTCTCGCAGATTGACTCATCGCCCTTCCAAAGCCTCGACGCGTCGGCGCGCTTAACAGTTAGCATGGAGGACCTCACAAACACACTGGCGACACTCGGCCTTGACAAGGTCCCGCAAGAGCCCAACACTTACCCTGCGCTGAACCCATTCGACATCTACAGGAGCCATATCACCGAGCTGTTATCACAAGTGTCGGGCGTCGACAAGCAAATAATATACCCTACTTTAGCATGGACGGCAAAGACAGAGCATGGCGACCTGCAGCTAGCAGTCCCAGCGCTTCGACAGAAGAAGAAGGACATGAAGGCATTTGCACAAGAGCTGGCAGACGCATTCCCAGAGTCGCCGCTGGTAAAGAAGCCAATCGTCACTAACACGTCTATCGGCTTCTTCTTCAAGCCCGAAACGCTGACCTCTCTTGTTTTGCCTATGGTTCTCAAGTCCAAGGACAACTACGGCTTCAACAAGAACTTTGGGCTCAAGAACCCTCTTGACCCCTCCTCCGGCGCAAAGAAAATGATCGTCGAATTTAGCTCACCCAACATCGCGAAACCCTTCCACGCCGGCCACTTGCGAAGCACAATCATCGGTGGTTTCCTCGCAAACCTATACGAGCGTGCGGGATGGGATGTAGTACGCATGAACTACCTTGGAGACTGGGGAAAGCAATACGGCGTACTTGCAATTGGGTTTGATCTGTATGGCAACGAGGAAGAGCTTGTAAAGAATCCCATCGGGCATCTGTATGACATTTACGTCAAGGTCAGCAACGTGCAACATCAAGAAGCCGAAGAGATGAAGACATTGAAGGCTGAGGCTGCGAAGCTGAAAGAGGAGGGTAAGGATGCATCAGAGCAGGAAAACAAGATCAAGAAGATTGAAACCGAGGGAATCGATGAGCAGGCCAGGAAATATTTCAAGGGCATGGTGGATGGCGAGCCCAAGGCGCTAGGCATCTGGAAGCGTTTCAGGGATCTTTCGATCGAGAAGTACAAGCAGACATATGCCCGATTGAACATCCACTACGACGATTATAGCGGAGAATCACAAGTCAAGGATGAGAGCATGGATCTTGCCGCAAAGATCATGTGGGAGAAGGGGGTCTGTCAAGACTCAGAAGGCGCCGTCATTGTCGATCTGACGCCCCATTCCAAGAAGCTAGGTAAAGCGGTTGTCAAGAAAAAGGACGGCACCTCACTGTATTTGACCCGAGATATTGGCGCTGCGATTGAGCGTGTGGACAAGTATCACTTCGATAGGATGATCTACGTCGTCGCCTCACAACAGGATCTGCACCTCGCTCAACTCTTCAAGATCGAAGAGCTCATGGGCAGGAAAGACATCTCTGAAAAGTGCCAACACATCAACTTCGGCATGGTTCTCGGTTCGTGGAACCCTATTTTTCTAATTTCTTTACCTCGTTGCTAACTCTCTTACAGGTATGTCAACCCGAAAGGGTACCGCCAAGTTCCTCGACGACATCCTCCGTGACGTAGGCGACAAAATGCACGAAGTCATGAAGACCAACGATGCAAAGTACGCTCAAGTCAAGGACCCAGAGCAGACAGCCGACACACTGGGTATCTCGGCCGTCATGGTCCAAGACATGAAGGGCAAGCGCATCAACAACTACACCTTCGACATGGACCGCATGACATCGTTTGAGGGCGACACGGGTCCTTACCTGCAATACGCACACGCTCGTCTCTGCTCCATTTACCGCAAAGCCGTCGATGCGGACCCCTCGCTCGCTGAGCTCGATCTCGCTTCGGCGGCTGATCTGAGTCTGCTCCAAGAAGACAAGGCAGTCGAATTGGTCCGCCAGTTGGCGTCATGGCCAGATACCTTTGTCAACACGCTCAAGACGCAGGAACCTACGACTGTGATCACGTATCTGTTCAAGATGGCACACGCACTTAGCAGCAGTTATGATCACTTGCAGGTTGTAGGCAGTGAGAAGAAGGTAATGATTGCTAGGTTAGCGTTGTATGTAGCGGCGAGGCAGGTGTTATATAATGGTATGAGGGTACTTGGTTTAAGCCCTGTGGAGAGGATGTGAGGTGCGCATGCATCACGGCGCGTACATGGGCTTTCGGCACAATTGGTATGGAAAAGGTATAGTGGTGGCATACACTCACATGACATGCAATGAATTAGATCCTGTTGAAACAACGATGAATGAGTGTTACGCTTACTATCACCTCTCTTCAAGCGGCTTCGTTGGTGCATAGGTTAGACGAAAGCTTCGTCCAAATTTTAATGCTACATACATGTAGTCTAAACTATCATTTTGTACATGATGTGACTTGACTATACTTTGGTCATGGCCGCCTGAGGTAGGACACAATGCCGTGCAATAAGAACAATCTGGGGTAGCTATAGAGGTTGAAAAGCGCCATCCAAAGTGATCTGTTGTAGTCTCTCCACACTAGCGTACCGGTACAGCTTGTACTTTTAGAGTAAAGTATCCATTGTTCGCCAAGTAGGATAGTTTTATTGTTCAGAGTGGGGTTGTCTTGTTGATGTTTAAGGTTGATGGTAATTCGTTCGAGGGGGTTCGGATGAGTCATGGTTGTATCGTTCGCTTAAAAACAACCGAATGTACAGGGGCTCCGGCAGATGCTAAAACAGTGCTAGAACGCTAGAAAAAACATAAGGAAAAGCGCTTCATAGTTGGGTTATCGGAATGCGACCGGCCGCGGCGCCAGATTGTAGGGTAGGGAAAGAGTCGATGTGGTGATGTGGGTCGTAACTGAAAGCACTACATCTGCTTGGCTCTCTTCACCTCGACTATTCTTCTCACCCCGCGCCTCGAGATACGGCCAACAGCTGCAATAAGCCCAACCATGAAGGCGACACGGAATGACAGGACTAAAAGACATGATGCAAGAACACAGACGGCCCACCCCATCTCGTCCAGTTGTTAGGCGCCATTGGTTACTGGCGGCCCTCCCACTCGAGGATCACCCGGAGGCAAACCTGGCACTTTCTGTGGGGGTGGATGGGAGGGGTGAACGTGGTGCTGGCAGCCGTGGGGACAAGTAGTGACGGATTGGTCGTCGTAGTCGTCATCGTAATACTCGTCTTGCGGGTCCAGTGAACCATCGTCATCGCGGCGGTCGTAGCTACCGGGCGGAGGGTTCTGATTCTGCTGAGCATTATTGGCATTGTTCTGCGCCTTCTTGCTCGCCTTCTTGCCCTTGCGTCCCTTCATCCTGGCCTTCTCCAGCAGGCGTCGCTTCTCGGCCAGACGCTTGCGCTCTTTTCTGTCCTTGATCTCATACTGGCGAATCAGAGCCATTGGGGGATGACCGAAGATGTCCTCGTACTCGCAGAACTCACAGATCCATGGCTGGCTTGGCGGGTTGTGGAAATTGGCGTACTCTTGCTGGATACGGCGTTTGCGGGCGGCATACTCGTACAGCTTGGTCGCACTACGACGTGGCTTTCGCGGTGGGGGGCCTGTTGTGGTGGTGGGGGACCCGTTGGCCGACGAGCAGTGCCATTGGGAAGGGGCGGAGGAGGGTATGCACTCGCACCATTCATATTTGGACTGGTCTGGGTGCCCTGGGTAGCAACCATCGGAGCGTCTGGGCGAACAGGAGGGCGGGCGCGGGCAGGCTGGGCGTGTAGCGCAGGAGCAGCTGCAGTGCTGGGATAGGCGCCTGGGGGTTGAGGGTACTGGGCATTTTCTTGGCCCGGCCAGACCATTTTGTTGGCTGAGTCGGAGCCGCAGGTGAAGGTAAACTGCGTCTTGTTTGCACTCTGCTTTGCGGCTTCTTGTTGCAGCAGGCTCACGTTTTCGTTGCCGTGGGGTGGCGGGGTGGCTTGGGCGTTGGCAATGGCAGTCGAGATGATGCCGCTTTGCTCCGGAGGTCCTAGAAAACAAATAGTCAGCGCACGGACTCAATTTTAGCAAAAAAAAGACGTGTGATTTCCCGAGGTGCCACCGTACGTTTGCTGTTTGCCTGGGCATTGGCGAGATTGGTCGAACTGGCCAGTACTCGCCTCTCTGGCCGTCCCGAGCCAGGACGGCCGAAACGACCTCTGCCTGCACCGGAAATGCCAGTTCCGGACGGAGTTGTGCTGCTGTGTTGTGGTGTGGAGGGCGCTGAGCCGCAATACCGCCCAGTGCCGTCTGCGTCGTCCATGGCGCTTGCGTCGTGAGCGTGTGCGATGCCCATGCCTGCCAGGTCGGCCGAGAGACTGGCGTGGTGTGAGCCGGTGCTGCCCATGTTCGGGATCTTGCGCTTCTTCTTGTTGTTGGTATTCTCGAATGACTCATAGCCATCTACCGAAGACGAAGGCGAACCTGGCTTGCGATAGACACCCATGACGCCCGCCACTGGCTTTCCAGACGCGTGTCTACTATACTGGTAGCTCGGCGACGATGGCGGTAGCCCGTTCCGCTCGTCCTCTTCCTCCTCGCTCTCCGCCTCGGAATGCGTGTGTCCACAGTGGCAGGCATGGTGGTCGTTGGCGCCGGTGCGATGGGGCCGGACGCGCTCCTCGGCCGTGTATGGATAGTTGAAGAGGGGGACGGGCGGGGGAGGATTGTGCGGGTAGACTATCGTCTCAGCCTGCTCGGGAGAAAGTCGGGCACGCAGAGAACGGGTGGGCAGAGGACGAATAGGCCGGTCGGGGTACATGGAGGACGACGTGTCGGGTGAAGAGCGCAGCGGCGAAGAGCGGTTCCACTCGTAGCCTGCGAAGGGAAGAAGCGATGTCAGATATATGGAGAGAGCAGGGAGCACGCTCATGCGAAACATATCAGACTGGTCTTGTGGTGCCAAAAAGGAAATGGGTGAAGAGCGCCGTGGGAAGGCCACGACGGTTTCCATTACTTACCCGCAGTCGCCGCTGCCATGGTGGCAATTCTTCCTCCAACCTCCTATCACCAAGACGGTGCGAAGGGTAGTGACTTCCCTAACAAATCAAATGTAGGCCAGTTGGTCGTCTGCGCTGCCTGTGGTGCCCGCGTTAGCGCTTGCGCATGCAGAGTTTACCGGACTGTTAGCAGCACAGAGTGCCGCGCTGATCTCGCGTCGAAATGTGGTGTTGCGGTATCGGAAACCTTACGCACCTTTTTCAACCGGGTTTGTGTGAGGGACGGTACTGGTGGCCAGTTAGCGGAAGACCCCTCTATTGCTCGCCGGAATCAACACTAACAAGATGTAGCTAGCACGGGTCCAAGACTAAACTGCCAACAAGATAGCGACTTGGGAAGAATGAGTCTGGCGAGTGGTGGCAAGCAGTGTATTCGCTGGTGATGGATGGGTCAATACCGAAGATGTCGTGGGATTGGGATTGGGGTTCGCCCGCGCTAAGACCGCACACGTACTTTGGGCACAGTGATGTGGCCTTGAAGCTCGCCAAAGCAGCGACTTGCCTGGGCTAGTTCCTATACCAAGCAGAGCAAGTTACAAAGCTGAAATGGTGGTGGACAAGGCAGAGAGACAACGATGCACGTATGCGAGTAGATGCACAACTGTCACCGAGGTGATCGTTCATGTGCGCGGTGCAATGGCCACCCGGGGGGTAATAGCACGTGCTGAGTGGCGCTAGGTCTGACAGGGGGATTGGTAATGGCTCCGGTCCTTTGCAGCAAATGGCAGCGGAGCTTGCTCTTCTTTCGCCTTGCAGCTTGTTCTTTGGCATTCCTCGTCTCAAAAGCGCTTTGGGATTCTCCACCTAGTTAAACATTGGAGTCTCCGGAGAGCGCCGTCTGCACTGGCACTGGCACTGGCACTGTCCATGCTTCACCACGATAAGCAAGGGCCATGTTTGTGTGTGACTATCATGTATTATTACTTCCCCGTTGCATCGGGATCTCGTCGCAATATCAAGTTTCAACATGGAACCAACGGGGCTTCTTGTCCGAAGCAAGCCGTGGTATATACGGCATAGGTACCGGCACGTCAATGTCCCATGTGGGTTGAAGTCGACGCGGTAGCTTGCAATACATGATAGTAAAATACATACAACGAGGGCTTTGATAGACGTATTGAGATTCGATAAGTCATAGAAGCACTAGACGGTCGCGCAACGGAAAAAGCACTGTATCCCGTCCACGCACCAAGGACGCCGCCGGCATGGGCTTGGTGGTGGGATCTGCCTGCTCCGGCATCCCAGCTCGTACCTGCATCATCTGTGAGAGCCCCCAACCCCGCATACACTTGCGCAACATTGATGCACTTTGTACTCCTCTCTCGAGCTCCATGGCTTCATGGCACTCTGCAATGTCCATAGACCACAGCCGAGACCCTTGCCCATGGGTAGCGCTTAGGGAGTTTGGGAGAGGGAGCCTTCTGCATGGGGGTAGGTAGCCGCTTCTAATCGATTGCCGACGGCTGCTACGTCATGCATGCAGCTAACCCATCTGTAGGCAATTGGAGGAGCCCTCTAGCATAACGTCAAGGCGGTATCTCCCCAGAACCCTCTTTAGCCCTACTCCGTAATAACTTGACCATTCACTCCCTGCATGGCCAACGACGCATAAGTTCCATCGTCGCCCTCAGAACACGAGCGCTTGTCCTTGGCGGCAATTGTGGCGTCTGGGCTGTGCTCTTTAGCACCTTCGGCTTCACTATGTACTTGTACAGGCTTTCTTAGAGTTGAGCTCCCATCTCCTCATCTGTTGTTCGCTGATACTCTAGTAGAAAGAAGGACTATCGGGTGCGCTGTCCTGCTCGCCCGTCATCCAAGTCTTAGGCATCGTCCTTGGTCGCATGGTAGCTGAGGATACGCGGCTGGGCCTTACAGCCCCATAATTATTGTCTGCCGACCATCTACAATGCTCCATTCCGCGTCAACAAACTCCGTCGTTTCGCGTCACTGTCTTCGCTGCATTGCTCGTAATAACCGAAACACGATAGCAGTAGACTGAACAGGTCCATATCTTGAGGGATGACACAGTCCACCTATGCTTGCTTCATTGCTCAGCAACGCTTGTTAAATCCTTTTGGTAAGCTGCACGTGTAATAACTTAGTGCTGCGCCGCGTTGGGATGCACTTTGTCATACCTACCACATCTAGTCGATCAGCATGCACCAGCTATTGGGACTGGTCCTACCGTTTACACCCGTACTGTAGCGATACGCTAAGCCGGAAAAGAAAATGTAAAAAAAATAAGTATTGCACATCCATGCGGAGTCCTGTTTCTTTTGGAAATGGAATTTCATCACAGCTAGTGCGGCTCTAATCCATCAAAAGAGACATGATTTCGTGTATTGGTCCATTCAGAGGCCCGTTCTTCTTGTAGAATCCACATTTACAGAACGCCTTACGAATCAAGTTGCTATTAGAGACTTTGGGCCCTCCCTACCTACTGTGGTTCAGATGCTAGCGTGCTTAGGCCCAACCCATCTTCGATTGAAGGTGAGTAGCTTCAATGTCAGCGGAGACGTACACCTCTGGCCACGGATGCAAATCTCATTGCTAAATTATCCATGTAAGAGCTTGTATATTCACCTTGTTTTTTTTCATCCTCGTCTTCAACTCGCACAAGCCCTTCAGTCCCACTGAGGCCGCAACGCCTTCGCAGGGACCCTTGGTTGACAGTGTTTAATCCCCAGATCCCCACTCAAAGCCCCTTGGTTGCTTTCTCCCACAAGTGCGCCAGCACCTTCGTCACCCGACTAAGCAGGTCAATTAGCTACCGTCATTCAACCGTGGGTAACGCTGCTGAATCCTTGGGAGCTAGCAGTGAACGCACAAAATCAGCATCATTTCTCCTAGAAATATCCCTTATCGCCCCGCGTAAAAGGACAAGCTGCTGAATCCTCTAGTGCTAGCAGTGAACGCACAACATCAGCGTCCTTTCTCCTAGGAATATCCCTTATCGCCCCGCGTAAAAGGACAAGCTGCTGAATCCTCTAGTGCTAGCAGTGAACGCACAACATCAGCATCCTTTCTCCTAGGAATATCCCTTATCGCCCCGCGTAAAAGGACAAAGACTGCGCTACTGCCCACCATGATCGTCGGCTTCAACAATGTCAAGTGCTACCATCCGTCGCTCTTCTGCCCAATAGAGTATTCGTACTGGGCCTACCGACCTTCCTTCAGCACCAATGCCACCTTTCTTACGCTCTTCGGCTTATCTATGCTCCTTTTCTTGGTGCAAGGAATTCTAGGGAGGAGATGGATGGGATTCACCATCGCAATGGTTTCTGGTTGCGCACTCGAAGTCGTTGGCTATATTGGACGCATACTGGCAAATCAAGATATGTTTAGCGAGGTAAGTGCGAGACAAGACAAAAGTTACGATTATCAACACGGATAAGCTAACCTCGATTAGACTCCGTTTCTCATTCAGATCATATGTTTGACCATTGGCCCCGCCTTCCTCGCTGCCGGTATCTATCTATGCCTCGCGCGTATTGTCACCACCGTCGGTCCTGAGCACTCGCGCATCAAGCCTCTCTCATATCCGAGGATCTTCGTTCCCTGCGATGTCATCTCTCTCATACTACAGGCTGTGGGTGGAGGCATGGCTAGTGCGGCGACGCACAACCATACGGACATGACAAAGGGTAATCGCATCATGATCGCCGGTCTAGCTTTCCAAGTCGCAACACTGCTCGCCTTCATCGTCCTCGCTGTTGATTTCGCCTGGCGAACTTACAGTGGTCGTACCCACCTTGGCCAGATTGCTCCAAATCAGCAGCAGACAAGGCTTCGCCGCTCCTGGCCGTTCAATGCCTTCCTCATCGCTCTAACACTTTCTACTCTCTGTATCTTCACAAGATGCGTGTTCCGCGTAGCTGAACTGAGTCAAGGCTGGGAGGGTCACCTTGCTACTACACAAAAATACTTTGTTGGGCTCGAGGGTGCCGTGATCGTTGCGTCTGTGCTGCTTCTCAACTTGTGCCATCCCGACATGTGCTTCAAGGATGCGATTGATGCAAGAGTTGTACAGCCGAGCCAGAAGACGTGGTATGGCAAGACGAGGAATGACGTCATGGTACATCAGGGTACGGATGAGAGTAACACTGAGTTGGTCGGGTTCAATAACAGAGACGGAAAGTATAGGGCATAATGGTAGCCAGATGTTAGAGCGGGTGAGAAGAAGCGGGAATAATCAGCGAGCAACACAGTCAATGTGATGCCCCTGCTCGAGGTGCTATTCCATAGCGAACAATAATGTCTTTTCACTGTACATCAGTTATATCCTTTATTACGCATGCTATCTCTCCTTCTCACATACTTTAGATATGACTCTCATGATTCAGACGATGATGACCTTAGCTGCACGCAGCCTGGTCGATGAAGATGCGGAATTCATGCGGTTCCGTTTGAGTATTCATGTGACTGACCAAGTGCCAAATACTGACTCTGAGATACTGGCGTAATGTGAATGGAGGGTTTGAACGTTTTTATTCCTATACCGTCTACCTCATTTGCGCCAAGTCACATCGTGCGCGGCGACCACGCGTGCAGAGGACTTCAATGTCGCGTTTGTTGACGTATCGACAGTCTCGAGAGTGACTGTCGAATTCAAACGCATATTAGTATTTCGCTTTTAAGATTGTAGCTGCCCAGTAGGCAAATAATCGCCAGGTAACGCGATCCACTTGCGCTCTTTTAGGCACCACCTTTACCTACGATCACGCATCACAGTGGCCACAGAACTAAATCACCTGACAAACAAAATACGCTTTCTACGCTCCACTGAATATATAATCTCTCTACACACGGCCTCCAACATCTCAACACTTGACCTGATCGACTGGTTTCGGTATACGTCGTCGCCACAACACCCTATACCACGTCGACCTTGCTGCAGCTCATCATGAACCAAGCAGAAGACGTCGAGATCATCATTGGTCACAAGCACCGCTACAAGTTCCACTCGGGTACTTTGGCACGCAACTCCACCTTTTTCGCGGATATGTTGACCGAGCACAAGGCCGCCAAGCTCAGCAATCGCGCAAGGAGTGCTGGTATCAAGATCCGATGGATGATCGAGCTTAAAGCACTACCTTCTGAGCAGCATCCTGCTGGTCGCCTTGCACTTGTCGTAAGCAGCTGCATTTCAGCCTATTATGCTGACACGTCAAGCAAACACTGACATGTGTGATTATAGGAACTGAACCCAAATGGCGAGCGAGCCGACGGCGGAAATGGCCTTGTCGTGAATGAAAATGGACGCATCCCACAGGCACGTAAAGTCTTCTCACACTATGAATCCATCTTCTACGCCTTCTACAACAAGGACCTCTCCATCGATGACACGGATATGTCAGCCGCCCTCTCCGACTGCTACCAACTGCTCCTAATCGCCGACCATCTAGGCTGCCCAGGACTGATCCGCAAACCGATCGAAGTTGCACTCCTCAAGCACGGTCAGGACCTCTTCCGCGCCATCCAAGATGCCCCCCACGCTTGGGTCGAAATGGGGTACCGCATCCGCAGCGAACTTGTGTTTCGAGAATGCATGATTCATCTCGTCGGCAAGTGGAAGACATACAAAGACGACCGCAACATGCACATATACATCGCCGACATCCCAGGTCTACGAGCCTTGATCAAGAAGTACCATCATCTGCTGCTCAAAAAGTGCAGGGCGCTTGAGCTAGCCCTCATGTCCCACTACCCCGGCCACATACGCCTCCCCGTCGAAGACCTACCCATCAAGCGCGAAGCCTACGCCAAAGACATTCTCGTATGGATGGCACTGACCTTTTTCCGTCACTGGGTCGGCCAGCGCCTCAACATGGAGAAGGGGTACCACGGCGACGACTGCGGGTATGAACTCTACAAGCAAATCGGTACAGCCGGCGAGGCCTACATGGACAAATCGATCATCAACCAGTTCCACACAAGGTTCCCCATGACGAAGAAGGCCATGAATGTGCTTGAGAACCATTTGCTTGAGATTAAGGAGTGCATGAAGAGTATCGTTGAGGAGCACAAGATTCTAAAGTCAAACTGCCAGTTGGATACATATCGGTTTCCCGTAGGTTATCTTACTTGCACGGACTTTCAGAAGAGTGACTGTCCGTGGGAGAACACCACAGAGGGTCTGATGGCGCAGTCAACAAAGCGTAAATATAAGCCTGGTGGCAATGATATTGCAAGGTCGAACCTGAATACGGCAAGGGTGGGTCAGAAGAAGAAGTTTGGTGTTGGCCTCGAGTACGAGTCCGAGTTTGACAGCGCTGGCGACGACATTGCTGATGGAGGGGCTTAATGAGTATGAGCTTGATAGCGTTGGCGACGACATTGCTGATGGATGGGCTTAACGAGTATGAGTTTGATAGCGATGGCGACGACATTGCTGCTGGAGGGCTTAGCGTGTGAGGAGTGACTAGGTGGTATTCGCCGGGCGGTTCCGTGGATATGGCGGTACAGGCTTAGCAAAAAGGCGTTGAGATGCTCCTGGGCATTGGATGGTCGATTGAGCTGCATTCAAAAGTGGATTGAAGGTATTGACAAAAAGAAATTGTGCTCTTTACATCATGTGGCAATTCCACATGTATCATGCAGCTGCTTCCAGACCTCACTCACTCCGCTTCTCCTTGAATCATAAAGTATCGTCTGTTCTCCAAACTTGGCCCCAAACTTCCCCTACTCGTCGTCAAACCCTGTCGGTCTCGGCCTTGGTCCCTTGGGAACTGGATAAAGTCAGCAAAAGCACATCCGCCACACCCCACCACCTATCCATCGCGTATGTTCACTCCCTCCTCCCCCCTCTCCCCTCTTATTTTCGCATCTGATTCCAAAGTGTGTTCCCAAAGTATTGCTCTCATCCGTACCCGTCGTGCAGGCCAACCAACGTACCGGGGTATGTCATGGGGATTTTGGTGATCTGCTCCTCGCCCATATATCTCCGAATCGGTGGAACCGTAACAATCATTACCGGACCCACACAGCCGATGATGATGGAGTAAAAGTATGCCGGCTTGTGGATAGAGGCCCATTTGAGGTAGCGTATCGGCTGTTTGAAGAAGAAAGGTGAAGGAGGAACGGACATGACGGCGGTGCTGCAAGTGTGTGAGCAGGCGGACTCAATAGCGGTGTCGAACTGGCGCGTACGCTTGTTGTCCTCTTCAGCGGGATACTGGGTACGGCGGTATGGTGGTATGGTGGTACGGTGGTATTAGGGCTCAATGCCTCGGTATAGCGACACAATCGCGACTTCACGGCCGTGGGAGCGTATGGGGTGAGGTAGCTGGTCGGCAGCTTACCTACTCCACTCCAATCGGCGTGCAGCGATTTTCCGGGCCCGATGGTCTTGGCAAATGCATACGTATGGCCTCCTCGCCGTAACAGCTCCACGATAGCTTGACAGGTCCAACTTTGCATCCTCCACAAGATGAGGTGGTTATTTTCTATTACCGTCGCCTTCGTTTGGTCGGTGGTGGTACAGGCCAAGAGCTTCACGGGCAACCGATTGCTGGTTGTGCTGGAAGAGCAGGCGGAGAGAGAGAAGTATAGTGTGTTTCTGGAGGACTTGACGTGTAAGTTGATCTATTCTTTCTTAGAATCAGGGAGAAAGGATGGCCACTTTGCAATTGGCAGCATTGGATCAAAAAAGCGGGTTGCTGGTCTCACAGAGGAGATAACGCTCGATTCGATTCGATTCGATTCAATTCAATTGTCGCATTGAACAACACTGACAGCGATGCGCAGCCCGGGGATTTACTACGACTATCGAATCGCCAAAAGAGAATAGACTGTCACTTCTGAAGCACGGCGAGCGAGCATACGACCATGTCCTCCTCCTACCCGCAAAGTCGAAAGGCCTCGGTCCTGCACTCACCGCGAACAACCTACTCGAATTCATGAAGCATGAGGGAAACATCATGGTTGCCCTCTCGAGCGAACAGGCCACTCCTACCGCCATTGCAGCAATGCTCCTTGAGCTCGACATCAGCATCCCAGCGGACAAGGGCGCATTGGTAGTCGACCACTTCAACTACGATTCGGCGTCGGCGGAGGAAGAGCATAATGTTCTTCTGCTTCCGTTTCCCAGCGCACTCAGACCAGACGTCAAGAACTACTTTGCTGGTCATGGGTACATTGCGGTGCCACGCGCCGTCGGTCAGGCTCTTGGAAACGAATCGCCCCTTGTATCGCCTATCCTTCGTGCTCCCCGCACTGCATACAGCTACAACCCCAAGGATGAGTCTGATGGCGTAGAGGACCCATTTGCGGTTGGCGAGCAGCTGAACCTCGTCTCCTCAATGCAGGCCAACAACGCAGCGCGCTTGACCGTCGTCGGATCAGCCGAGATGCTGCAGAATAAGTGGTTTGCTGAGAAGGCCAAGTTGGGCGACAAAGACATCACTACTAGCAACCGTGAATTTGCGCAGAAGCTGTCTGCTTGGACATTCAAGGAGGCGGGTGTGCTCCAGATTGGCAAATTCCTCCACTATCAAGACCAAGGTGAAAGCAAGAAGTTGAACACCAGCACTTCTATTCCAGAGAATAACCCCACCATCTATCGCATCAAGACCGACGTTGTAAGTCTGACACGAACCGGGCCCAGTAAGGCAACTACTGACAGCATACAGCACTTCCAAGTCGAAATATCTGAATACAAAAACGACCACCTTGTCCCCTTCGAGCCCCCAGAGAATGATAACGTTCAGCTCGAGTTCAGCATGCTCTCGCCATTCCAACGTCTCAACCTCGCTCCCGTTGCCTTCACACCTAATGTGACCATCTTTGGTGTCGCGTTCAGGACACCCGATCAGCACGGAATCTTCAACTTCCGCGTCAACTACCGCCGCCCCTTTTTCACCAACATTGATGAGAAGAGACAGGTCACTGTCAGGCACTTTGCGCATGACGAATACCCGAGGAGTTTCCAGATTAGTGGTGCGTGGGTCTGGATCGGTGGTATATGGGTTACAGTACTGGGCTGGTTGGCTTTTGTGGCGCTCTGGTTGTACAGTGCGCCTAGTAACAAGACTATCAAGAAGACACAGTAGAGGGATGGCGCTTGGTTGTACGGCTTGCAAGATGAAGGCTTCGATGCTGGGATGCCGCATTTAAGGCGAATTACCGCATCAACGATGCGTGGTATGTATACTATGGAGTTAGGGTATGGGAAGAACCCAAAAGCTTCTATCAAAATGATAGTTACGTTCAGTGCTTTTCTATTCATCGCCAGCATTGGTGACAGACAATGCGAATACCTTTGCGTTCTCACAACTCGCTTTGTACTTCCAGTACACGCGGATGTGCTACTTTCCCGGGCTTCAACTTACTCCAATCCGTCTCATACCCATCTTCCACATCCGGCCATGGCCCCAACGGTGTGATACTCAGCGGGTTAATCTCGCCATGGCTCTTGGTATACTATCATCACCGTTAGCAAACTCTCCATCGACCTCCAGGCCCATATACACTCACATTCTCCTTGATATGCTTGAAATCCGTCGATTGCTGAAACCCTGGTACACGCCAATACAAGCCCTTCAGCCAGTTATTTAACACGGGGTAATCATGCCGTATGCTTCCTAGATTCGTCTTGAAATGCTGCGCATACACGGTATCGAAGCGGACAATGGTTGGATAGGCCAGGAGATCCAGTTCTGTGATTTCGCTGCCAAGAATATACGGGCCACCGGTTTCGTGCATGAGGGCCTCGAGCTTGTTGAGTGCTGCGAAGAGTGGAACAACATGTTTCTCATACTCGTCTTGATCAGGAGCGAAGCCAGTTTTGTACACGCCGCTGCAGATGTGGTCTGTAAGCCAGGGATAGTATCCGTCAATCAAAACTTTCAAACTCTCAGGGTAGAAGCTCAGACTCGGTGTATCCTTTCCCTCTTCTTCTTCTTCTTTCGATAATGAATCAAAAGCCTGCGGTAGCCACCGCAGCATCTCTGCACTCTCGTTGTTCACAATCCTGCCGGCTTTCTTGTCCCAGAGGAGCGGTACG
Organism: Pyrenophora seminiperda CCB06; assembly: GCA_000465215.2. NCBI lineage: Eukaryota > Fungi > Ascomycota > Dothideomycetes > Pleosporales > Pleosporaceae > Pyrenophora > Pyrenophora seminiperda. The sequence continues at coordinate 992,692 of KE747818.1, read as the reverse complement.
CTATATTTCCCTTTGTAGGCGGGGTCGTCGCGGAAGTAGATCTGATGCATGAATTGGCTGTTGAAGAGGTGGTCAGGTGTTGCGGCAGGGTAGGTGCCGTCATCGAAGCGCCAGCCGGGCTCCCCTTTGGGATAGGGGCGTACGACGGAAATGGGAAGATACGAGGTTTGGTTTTTGAGGTAGCGGACAAGATTTACACGGTGGGCGAAGGGACAGAAGAGACCTGTGCGACAGGAAGGAAGTTTAGCTTGGGTTGGCGACGAGGGAGTCCTGAGAAGAGAACTAAGGAATTGTGAGGGTTACAGTACCTATATAGAGATGATATCTGTCTTTCTCTGGCGGGAACTCTCCGCCCTCTTGAATGATGCCATGCCAGCCATCATTTGTCCCGTACTTGTGAACTTCCTGCGACATATTGACCTTGCACTGAGATGAATGAGTCCGTTGATGACGACAAAAATAGCGCTGTAAAACAAAAGACACAAAACGAGATGCAACGACAGAGGGATTGAAACGAGTCTTGGAACAATTGGTATATTCCAACATCACTCGGACTATGGAGCTCAGCTGATGGCTAAGGCGGGGTGCTGCGGCGGCGGAGCTTCTCTCGCTGCAATTAGTAAGTTTATGCAGGTACTGCAGATCCATCCCCGACGTCCAATAATATGACACTTGTATACTAAGAATACTGTACATTTTGCAGTGTTTATTGGATTCTTCGTGAGAATCTCGAGCTCAAGTACAGCACTTCAACGCTTCGCAAAGCTCTCCACACGGTACCCCGCACTTCTCCATGCTTGTCCGCGCTGTAGTTGTGCCACTGCTTATGCCCTCATCCACACCCCTCGGTGTTACCGCAAGCTCGGGCTGGAGTGTCGCTGAATGGATACCATAGGCATGGAGGCATTCAGTGAAAATCTTGGCCTTCTTCATGAAGCTTGCAATGTCCGGATCGCTAACCACCACATGCGCGGACGCGACGGATTTTTTCTGGTCTAGACGCCAGACATGCAGTTCGTGCACACTCACAATGCCCGGGATAGCTTCTAGATCGTGTTTGACATCCTCGACCTTGACGCCCAGTGGGGCGGACTGCAGCAAGATCTTACCGCTGTTCCTCGTGAGTGGAATAGCAGAGAGGAGAATCATAATAGCAATCCACATGCCGACTGCTGGATCGGCATAGAATCGGCTGGGTGACTTAACGAACCAGATAATCACGGCTGAGATGATGACACCGATATTGTTGATGGCGTCGCCGATGACATGAATGAGAACACCGAGGATACCAAGATCCATACCATGTCTCTTGGGCGTTGTACCTATATGTAGGTGGTTCGCATGCGTAGGTGTGGGTGTTGGCCTCGTTTCGTCGCTGCTGTCGCTGGCTCCGTGATCGTGATCATGTTCATGCAAGAACAAGGCACTCACGACGTTAATGGTGAGGCCGATGCACCCAACAATCAACACCCACTTCGGGTTCTGGACGTGTTCGATTGAGATGAAGCGTTCGATAGACTGCAGGGCGATACTAATGCCTAAGGCGATCAGGAAGGAGCCGTTGAAGAAGGCGCCTAGAAGCGACGCGCGTTGCCACCCGAACGAAAGATCTGCGGGTGAGGTCTTGCGCTCTGTCACTTGGACGGCTACCAAGGCGACGATGAAGCCTATTAGGTCGTTGAGCTAGAAAAAATGTCAGTAGCGCAGGGACGCGATAATGTAGTCTTGGCAGAAAACTTTCGTTGACTGAATACGCACATAGTGAAAGGCATCAGCGACCAGGGCCAAAGACTTTGTGTAAAAGCCAACCGAGATTTCAGCTGCGAAGAAGCAGAAGGAAATGGCTATGATAACTCGGAGACGCGTCTTCCGGCTAAGCTGAAAGCAACCATGCTTGTGTCTATGGGCATGATCGTGATCATGATCCGACTGATGACTGTGGCTATGGCCCATGGTATCAGGGAAATAAACGACCGAGTAAACGCAAAGGTTGTGTGTTAATACTTGATGTAGTAAGAAGGCGAGAAAAAAGCTAGAAGTTCATGTACCGGTTTAACAAACACAAACTCTTGTTTGATACCTCAAAGTGAAACTGAGAAAAAAAATCCACAGAGGAAAGCGATGAATGGTATTAGGACGTTGATTCTTGAACTTGAGAAAAAAAAATCACTCTCAAGATATGTTATGTTGTTCGTCTCGATGACAGACCGGATTGCCAGACTGGCTAGTGAGACGCTACCCGGTCGCGTCTGCATCAAACCTGCAACAGCGGATAGTCATCACGGATAGTCACTGCTGTCACGTATACAAATTAACGATAGTTACGTGGCACAAAATTTGGAGTTACACGGTTGGAGCAGGTGCGAGGGTGAAGTGCAACGGAGCAGACACGGCAATCTTCACATGATAGCGTGGAGGTCTAGCCCAACGCAGACTAGTGTCGGAATGGCGGTCAGGTGACTGGTTTTGCGGCCGGCCTGGACCAGATCCCCTCCAAAATAATCTTGCAGCCTTTACACAAGTACACTTCACAAGTTTCCAGATACCAGTACTTGTATCCGACCATTAAGACACTCAGCAACTGACTATTACCAAGATACAAAATGGGTAACGGAGCCAAGTATGCTAATTAACACCTTGCCAAACCACTACCATAAGATACATTCACTAACTCGTAGCAGAGCCCAGCAAAAGAGAGACCGTAAGGGGGATGCAGGACCGAAGGAGGCAAAGAGTCAACTGAAAGCCGTATGTAAATTTGTTTTCCTTTGGGCGATCTGGCAACTTCGCTTCCCCGTGCTCATTTTTGGGCCAAATTGCTGACGTGAAACCAGAACGCGGCCGCGCAAACGATCAAGTGCAAGACCTGCTTCCAGACCTTCCAAGGCACCACCAGCCGCAAGATGCTTACCGACCACGCCACCAACAAGCACAGCAAGGACTTCGGCGACTGCTTCAACGCCGACGAGGGTGTGGCAAAATAAGTCATCAGTCTTTTATGCAGACAACGAAGAGACCATGGAAATGAGCGAACGAGAATTTCGTCAGCGAAGTTTGCTTTTTACAGAATGAGATACCATAAGCAAGGCGAGGAGTTCACGGTGGGTACGACTGTCTACGAAGACGTGGATAAAGCGTGATATTCAGGCGTTGGAACCTGGAGAATTCAAATGTATTTTGACTGCTGCTATGCTTGCAATTCATGTCGTACTCGCTGACAGTGTTTTTCGCATTATTGAATGATTTCCGATGGCCTGACACGTATCATGTAGAGTACCTTCCCTGAGGTTAAGATAACGTTGTTGTGCTCGCTGGATAGATCAATCATTTAATTGAACAGTAATCATTGGTTTCATTCCTCTCCCACCTGTCGTGCAGGGCTGCAATCCAATTGCATACATGACGCAATAACAGCTATCCTCTCATCAAATTATGAACTGTACTCAGCTAATAGATTGAGCCATTACGGACAGTAATTACTCCCGTACTACAGGATAGAAGTTCGGTGAGACCCCTGTACTACTCCCATTGCCGACCCACCAAAGTTCGGTGATTTCGCGATCCACTGGACCCCGCTTCCCCCACCATGTCTGTCCACCATGCAGCAGGGTTTTCACAAGGCCACTACTTCGGTATTAGTGTGGTTGAAGCTTGACAGGCAATCAGGTACTTTGCTTTGCGCTATTTACATGTCAGTATATAGATATTAAATGAACATTTTTACATCAAAACCCATTACAACTGTCTCCTTAGCTCAATTGGGAGAGCGCCAGACTGAAGTCTTCGGTCATTAAATCTGGAGGTATCGTGTTCGATCCACGAAGGGGACAACGTGCCTGAGCTTGCTCAGGATACTTCGAACAATTTTTTTGCTTTTCTCCTCTTCTTTTAGAGAAGGTTTATGAATTATATGTTTTTGCTGTCTTATCTTGCTACTATGTGTATCCTCGATGGTGAAGTCTTGATGGCTACAGATTCCGGTATTTTGTTTTCTACTATAGAGGCACAGGTGACTTCACGAGGGTATGCGCAACCTAATCTACTAAGTTTTTTGCTGAAATATATTTGCAGCTCAATCAATGGCTGCATCGGAAATCGGCCACTAGTGATTCCCAGGAGTTTTTTTACTATGAGCACCTGCATGTCGAGGCATAGCACAGGCAATCCGGCCATTTCTTGATCACATTCCTTGGGTCCCTTGCTTATTCTTCCTCGTGATTATAGACTACACATAAGAGCCAGATGTAGCTGCGCCTTGCAAGCCGTCACGTATCCTGAGCTTTCATCATTTTCATATCGCCAATCGGTTGTTGCCAGTCCATCCCACCCACACTCCGCCAACCTCCTTGGCGATGTCCTCAGCAGTCTTTCCGTTCACATCCCTCAGGCTCCTGATATCGACCTTATCCTCAGTCAACCCCCTCATTATACCCATAGCCTCAGCTTCCTGGAAGACCTCTGGCGGAAACTCTAGCAAAGAATAGTTGCTTGCTAGCAGCAAGAGCAACCAAGCCACTTCCCTGCTCTGCGCATGTACCGCGGCATGTAGTCCGGACTGCATGTCACCAATCGGATCCTGATACCTTAGCATCCTATCGATACCCACCTCCTTCTCTGGATGATCGGTAGTGCCCATCTCCACGTCTCCCTCATGATCTTCGTCGTCTTCCTCCATATCATCATCCAGCAGCATATCAACTACGGCCTTGTAGTCGCCTTCGCGACAAAACTCGAGGAATGCGCGCGCTTTGCGGTCTTCGGGGTAGGCTTTGAGGTACGATTCTTCCGTGAGGAGAGGTAAGATATCCAAATTTTCTTGGATTCCGCCTTCGTTGTTTAGCGTGCAAAGAACCTTTTGAACGCCATCACCCGTCGTGGAAATTTCCTTGGAGCAATTGGGACAGGAAGTTATTTCGTATGCGGAGAGGAGACAATCCCTGGTGTCTACAATGAGTTGTAAATTCAGATTTTATTAGGACTTGATTACCAGTGGAAGTGGCAACCGCATGTGAGCTGAACGTCGTCTGGGTAGGTTTCTGGTGCTGCTGCAGGTCCTTTACTAGATGATGACGCTCCTTGCTCATACTCTTCGTCTTCGTCCCGCTCGACTTCTACCTCGAGGAGCTTATTACAAACAACACAGCCAGACATGTTAGCGACTTTGGTATATGGTTTGAGGAGGGAAATGTGCGAGCGAAAGTTTTAGCGGGGCTATGGTGGGGGCTTGAACTTTCTTGTCGCTAAATGAGAGGAACGAACGTTGCACGCGTCACGCGTCAGACTTACACATACGTCATCATGAAAGTACAATTGGGTTCATCAAGGCACTACATATATCTCTGTTCCATCTTCTGATAGCCAGAGGTCCTCCACAATGGACCGGGCGAGCACACGAATGCCTCCACCCGTTTGTGTATCTTCCATCTCTCGTCTACTTGTCTCTTTACCACTCCGTTCACACCTTGCGACTCATGTCGTACCCCTGTCCGACGAAAACTATCGTGAAGATCTTGTCCTGCGTGTTGGTGGGCCGTGACTATCTGTGCATCTGCTACTGGGGTAACACTCCCGTCGCCATGGTATTTCGAGCTTCTTTCCGGTTCAGACTTTGATGCGCTTCCCTCCATGTAGCGATGAGCGTCTACAATTTTCCCGTCTTTTCTTCTGATTGACCTCTTCTCTGCTTGCGCAAAGTAACTGGAGTATAGTTGGCTCCAGTTCACCAGCAGAATCCCATCTTCAGCATTCCAATACCGGATCTCCTTCATTGATACTCCAAATGGCCATCCATGTCCAATAGTGATCGTGGCGTTGCAATGCGAACGCCCGGTCACAAGGAGGCGTGCCCGACCGTATTTGGAGCTGAGGCGGCAATTATTGCGAGATCGTTCGTTGCGCCATGTACTTGAGACGGGAGCTTCCTGATCGACCGAAAATACGGCAATAGACGGGTCCTCTGCAAGGAATCGATTGAACCGGAGTTTGAATTTATGATCGCGGTATCCCAGGTCGGATGTGACTATCGTGTGAGGCAAGTACCACATTGGGCGTTGGTGGGATTTTGACCCGCTGGATTGGGAAGCATCATCTTCGTCTGAGTTGGTGAGATTGCTCTCATGGCGGAATCGGCCAAAGAACTTGTCGTCTGGTTTTTGGAGGCAGAAGAGTCCTAATAATGACTTTCCCAGCATCTTTGCACAAAACCGAATATGAGTACCAATGAGTGAGAAGATATTTCAGAGATGCGCGGGGTAGTTATTGAAAATAGAGCCCAAGTACGTCAACAACTGCAGTGGCAAGGCTGGGCTCTGCGGGTCTACTACAAGTCTCTCATCTACCAACATTACAATACTTCGCTGATTTGATCGCTACCGGATCCGTGCATGCTCTTCCCCTCACACCAACATGAAAGTACGTGGCAGTATTGTCTTGATCGGTACGAATCCCGGGCTCTAAGGCAGGGACTGGCCTGGCTGTGCGCGGACATCCGTATGAAGCATCAAGCTTGTTGCTTTTGGAGCTCCTAGATCCCATCAAAACTAGCGCTGGCCCAGCTTGTTCAAAAGAAGCAAATGTTTCGGTCCGGAAGATCCACCGGATGTTTGCTATTCGTGACTTCCGAAAAAAGTAGGTCTGGTTACCTATGCGGTGATGTTGAACTTGCGCGGGTTTAGCGAATTGTGACTTTCGCTCACAGGCCGCCTATGGGAAAATTAAGATGGCAGAAAACGCCGCTCCATGGTGTCGCTTCAATGACGTTCCACTCTTCCATGTCCTTGCCAAGTTATTGCCTACGGCGTCATGGCAGTTCTGTAGACGCCATCCTACTTGTGTCACTGGCCAGGGGAGTCCCAAAGTCACTCAGTTGTCCCCAAAAGCTCCTGCATACAGTGCAAATGTAAAATTGAGAGGCATCAGTAAGCAACATTATTATCATAACTGTTACAAGCAGCGTAGATACTTGGAACTGTCTACGATGGTAGACTTAATAAGCGGGTGCTACCTTTGACGGTACGAGATAGATCGGACTTTCCGAATATCTGGACCTTCAGTGGCAATCTGCGCTGCGATGTCTGCGCCATCGATATCGGCGCTCCTACTCCAGAAGAGTCAGGAACCTTATATACTCACCAGTCCACTCTTCGTTTGCTAGTCTGTCCTCCTCAGACATCTCGTCGATGCTTGCTATGCTTCTCATTTGGGGCTGTTGCCTCATATCCGCCTCCATTCCGTCCTTCACTTTTTCTCGCATTACCTTGTCTGACTCCAGGTGCCGTAAACTGTCCTTGTTCCGGACCATGAGGCGGTGTGATTCAGTTTTCCATATTGTTTTGATATCACCGATGCTGTGTTGAAGCGGCTTGTCCCAGTCTTGATCCCATCCAGCAATGGTATTAGAGGTAAATGCGGTTTGGGGATTGATTGGCCGTCGGTGGCAGATTCGAGCACCAGTCGCAGGCTTGGTCGTGGGCTTTGAAGAGCCGTAACATCTTCGTGACTCAAGTGGGCGGGTCTGGAGAGGTCGGAGGCTTAAATCGGTTGCCGAGTCGTGCTTGTGTGTGGAGTGTTGAGGTATTGCTCGATTGATTGCCTTTTGGATTTGGAAAGACTCTTTCCATGGAAGAACGCCGTGCGGATGCTTTCGCAGTATTTCTGGCTGCTTGTGTAGGGATTCGACAGTATTGTTATATGAAGCACGCCCTAACAGCAATGAGCTCTTACTCGGATCAACAACCCGAATAGTTCTGTCCCTGTGGCCATTTTGCGGTGCGCTGCTTCTAAGTTTCCCTATAGAAGGTAACGCCCGCATCGAACCTCTGTCATTTCCTGTCGAGCCCTCGCTTTCGAATTTTTTGGCAGACTGTTGTTGTCGACCATAGATGATATTTCGTGACGAATCTTGCATAGTAATTTGGTGTATAGGTTGTGAGCTGGCCTTCTCAATCTCCATGTATTTGGACTTGTATCTGCGATGCGGTTGACAATGTCGAAGACAGCCGCCGAGTTTCTTTGTCCAGCGCCGGAGACGGGATTCGCGCTTGGAGATTGTCATGTCCGTGATAAAGTGACGTTAACGATTGTGTTTCGACCTTTGTTTTGGTGGAGTGATTGGAGGGAGATGAGGTAGACCAGTGTTCGAAATGCTCGTCGGGCTAGACAAAAAAAAGGCGAGGACTCAGGTATGTTTGGGTAGAAGTCGTACCGTCCCGCACGTCAAAAGGGGTCGAGTTTGATGTGATGATTAGAGAAATATTTGGGTAAGGCTGAAGTCCATCGCAGATAGCCGTTGTTTGGCTGCTTGAAATGGGCAGACAGTACCATGTTCTTGTCGTAGGCTAGATCCTCTGGAACCATCAAAACATGCAGCCCTGCATGGCAACCAGAAAAGCGCATTGTGGTCAGAGAGCTTGTTTTGATGACTCCAGCGACCAGACAGCATTGTGCAATTTCCTATGGGGCAGCACTCAACTCATGCGTGTTGGGCCCGTGTTTCCCGACGAAAGTTTGGACTCGCACGGTTCTTAGTGTTGGCTTAACCATCGTAACTTGCAACAAAACTCGGATTGCTTTTTTGTCCGATGATCGGAAGCTCTTCCACCAGGGGCGAGGGGGTTAAGGGGCAACACAACCGTATCAACGCACCTTTCTATCTCTCCACTTATTCACCGTTCCCTTCCATAAACAAGCTCGCGCCAGGCTGGTCACCATGCTGCAAAAGGCCTTTCCTATCCTCCATGCTTCGAAAATAGGACAAAAAACAACCAGGACGACAACGATGGCAATCAACAGAGCAGCCACAGTCATAGTGATGCCTAGTACATGTGTAGCGAATGAAATATTTGCAGCGACTCGCCACCTTCTCTTTTCCTTCTCCAGCCTTGTGAAGTAGACAGCCATAGATCTATATTGGCGCTGCTGTAGGTCGCGAGGTAGACGCCGCACATCCTTGTGCAGTTCATGGGCACTTATCATGACTTCCTGCTCCTCCCCGATACGGAAACGAATTTTCTGTTCGTAGTGCAGAACCGTGCCAGACATATGGCCCAAAATGAGCTTGGCAATGACACTCTTATCGCTCATGCAGCTTATGTGAACTTTCGCTTTGTCGCTAAAAAGTGGGGTAACGTCTTTGAGTACCACGTCCAGTGACAAGGGCCCAAGACAGCACCAGAAGCAGCACCAAGAGAAGTATACGTGGTCTTGAGCAAATGTCTTTCGTATCAAAACTTCGTTGGCACAAGTGGCGAACAAACGGGATATGGGCCGCGCTTGGAGCCATAGGTCGTATGGCTCGAGATGATGGCATATCTGTAAGACCAATTCGCTGGGAAGACGGTTGAAAGGTCCTGTTGGTCGTCGATGCATCGTAGCTTGCACCAAGTCAGCTTGTGTAGTGTTTCCCAATCACAACGTCACCTTCGAGAGCGTACTATACTATATGTTTTACGCGGAGAATGAACGAAGATTAGGGACTGCAACTTGAGATGTTGGACAAAGAGGTTTAGGCACACCTGGGCAACCCTCAAGGCGTTTTGTACTCACTCTCACACCGATCAGCACTCACGAGTAAGTAGAATCACGAGGGCGGACAAGTTTGCAGCTGAACATTATTTGAACAGCGACTACACTTCGGAGCTGAGAATCGTTCGTTTAGCCAACCTCTTAGCTGCATCGTGGCGGTCACTGGACACATGGGGGTAGCTGAGCAGGGTGGGGTCGCGACCACCTGGGCTGCACCTAGGCAAGAGCCGCGCGGCTGATACAGTACCGTCTGTTATGGCGGACTCAATCGAGTGGTCGTGCAACAATTACTTTCCGAAATCTGAAATTAAAAACGCTGAAAAGTAATTTCGGAAGAACATATACTATAAAGAGGTGCATGGGGGGTGGAGAGAAGTTTTGAGTTATAAACTAGATGGCGATAGAATCAACTATCCACTACGACTCCAGAGAATTGTAGGAGCATCTAAATATTGAAACTAACATTGAGGCCTTCAACTATGCGCAAAGGGCGTGGTTTTACAGTTGTTTTGGTGATGTTGCGCCGAGGTAGTGGGCGGTGTTTTTCGGCACAGCCGGTGAGACGGTAATACATATGTACATAGAATCCGGGTGGATTTCGGCTTACCCGGAATGCCGGATTCTTTGGTGGGCACGCCAGCGAACCCCACTTCGAGACCTCGCTTCAGCTCACTCTATCTGACAATCGGAACTCGCCGGCCTTTATAGCTCACGTGACGCCATGATCGGTGGGCTGTTACTGCTGCTGTGGCCGCTCCCTTCGCGAATGCTTCCAATAAGTCCAGAATGTCATCCAATGATTTCGAAGGACACATGGAGGATGATAGTGGATGCAACTTATCTACTATTTGGCCGTAAGAAGTTTGAGATATCGCATTCTCAGCAGCGTTGCCCTTTCGGGCTGCATTTATACCCACTGCACTCGGCTACATTGTAGTTGTGACTGCCTTAAATAGTTCCGTTCTATATTCATTGACATAAGAACGGCTCCTTTCAACACAACGCGACAGCCCACTCACGTGCCACTATAATCACCTGTCTATCCCACTTGAAATGAATCCTCCCCGACTAAGAATAGACTACACATACTCGGGCCCTGAAAAAATCTCTGTCCGGCTCATTAAGCTTGGCGCTGTCCGTTGCCATAGGTGCAGCGAAGGAATCCACCACCCGTGCAAGGACCGTTGTGGGCCGGATCTCCATAAGTTCCTGGTACAAATGCGTATTTGAAAGTACCTCGATTTGTGCAGCTTTGAAAAGTGTTTGGTGCACACTACAGATGGAAGTTAGAATTCGAATGCTTGCAGTACATTCCTAAACGTTGCCTTACGCAAGCGACTCGGGCGCCGGGTTGTTTGCAGGCGGCCACATTAGAGCCTACTGGTACATATGGAGGTTCCAAACAGCAGGCAACGTCTTGCGCGAAACTCCCTGGGGCGAGCGCCATTGTAAAGCCAATGACTGTGGCGAGATATCTCATGGCTTTGGCGACGAAATGTTGATAGGTAATTGGCGATGGGAAGCCGACAGCTAAAATAAGCGCGTATTATTGATAGTCGAATATAGAGGCTACTGTCTCGCTATATATGCGCGTCCCGTCGGGTATGGGCTGCTGGTTCCATCACACTAATCCCATATTGTTACAGGCAGTCCTAGACCGTGCTTGTGTGTTGAGAGGTCAAGATAAGACCACCCCATTTTGTGACAGACCTCGACTACCTATCTGGGGGTGTCATGAACCTTTACATGGGTATGTGCGTCCAAATCACTCCGTCGTGTACCGTGTTAATGAGGTGCAGTTATGGACGAGCCAATAGGGGGGATTAACTTCATGCGAACTCCGTGTACTCAAGAAATCGGGCCAAGTCATATTTTAGCTCTCATGGTGCTTTGCCGAACACCGTGATAAATTTGTTTTAAGATTTTGGGCAAGGGTTTCGGTACCAGCGTGCACCCAACACACTATAAAACCTGGCGAGAAGAGTGCAACTGAGCACTGTAACCTTACTCAAAACATGAAGCTGCCCGTAAGTTAATATTTCTGACTATCCCAAGTTGTTTGGTGTTATGATCGTCGTATTGGCCGTGTTGACGTGGATTATACATAATACTAAGTGACGCGGTCAGGTACTATTCTCACCCGGGTAATTGCTGTGAAATACGAGTTTGAGCATGGAGTGCTTCGAGATTGGGCAACACCTTAGGTAGGTATATGGAGTACTCCGTACATGATCATATGATGTGAATCAGTACTAGATTAGGTATAGATCATGGCAAAACATTTACGGCTCTACCATTCCACTATTCGGCTCCCCCAAATAGATAAGATAAGGAACTTGGCGCGATTACGGACAACACAGATAGCGGCATTACTCAACAATTAATTTCTACACAACTACTGAACTATTTTTTAAAATTTTTGGTGTTTTGGAATCGCAAGACCCAGCTTTACAGATAGTCAGCGATAAACATATTGCGACGGGCTGATGTTGATGGTGCAGCGGGTGGTCAAAATATCTGGATCTTTGCGGCGGTTGTTAGACCCTGAATAGCTACCATCACGTGATATTTCCCAATCGGGTAATCGTTTTCAGAACTGTCGATTATAGTAGGATATTCTATCGATATTGCAGTCCTTAGGCAGGGAGCAACACGTGACTGTACTTCCTAATTGGGTAATATTTTTCAACTATTGATTACGGTCGGTTACTAAATTGACATTGTAGGTAGGCGGTATCACGTGATTCCTTATCTTATCTATTTGGGGGAGCCGAATAGTGGAATGGTAGAGCCGTAAATGTTTTTCCTAGATCATAGCCACATAAGCATAGTTTTTGAATTGTGGCTCAAGAGATGTCAGATCTTCGCCGAAATCAGCTCGTATCTTACAGCAATTGACCCGGTGAGTATACAGTAGTATTAAGCTGACAAGAGTCCATGGGGAACTGACTTACATAATACGGACTGTCTGCATTTGGGAAGGCGGGATATACCGCAGGGCGCACCCTAGGGGGGTTGATGTGGGGTAGATAGTTAGTTAAATTTTCTGTGATATTCCTGTGACAGGCAATCATGAGATGACATGCTGCTGAGACTGTGTTAAGGATGTTGCAAGATTATAAAGTAATGGCTTTTATCTGTCAGGACGCAGGTCTATTCCCGCTACGCCATGCAACTAAAAAGGTGAGAATGATCAACGATATTTGATTCACGAATAGAATAGTAAATATGGTACGCGCTTTAGCCTTACGGCCTGCACCCCGCGTATCCGGGTCCTGACAACTATACTGCTCTTTTCCGGTGACCATAAACCTTCGACATCAACGTGAGCGATAGAACGCAGTACTCACTTCCTATTGCAGGTCTCGCTTTCTCTGCATCTGCCGGCGGGTGAGGCTGACGTTGAAGTATCCGCGTCGAGGTTTGTCTGGCGATGCAGGAGGATAGGATTTGACGAGGTATTCGAGGAACCATTGTCAGGTTCGTATACGTACTGTCCTACTCAAGAATCAGCCATCGTTGATTGTTCTTACCTTTTTGGTTGTGTGGCGCAGTGGGAGTAGGCCTGTGTCTTGACAACAATTTCAATGCTATATGTAATTACAATAGAATAACTAAGTATCAATCTTTGTAAGAGATAACTTTGTGGGAGTTTGAACACACGTGTGCTTCAAGGGAATCCTCCACAAGTATATATTCATTGCCTTTGGTTCTGCCCTCCCTTCGTACGTCTTGACGGGAGGCCGAATCACGTGATCTAGCGCGCCCGCGCTGAGCGTTGCCTTTTGATATGTGCGGCTGCTGGCCGTCAGCGCTGCATCCTTCATCAAGGGGAGACCTCTACTTGTTACCTGTAATTTTAAGTTAATCAAGGACAAGGTTGTTAGAAATCTAGAGGACGAAGGTGCAGCGGTCGGGTTAAGAGTCATTAACGGTAACGTGGAGACGTATGTCACGTGATCTTGTTGGCGTGACATACATGAGGGGGGGTCTTGGCACGCTCCTCGTACATCAGCCACCGAAGAATCCTTTGACCCCTCTGACTGAAAATTACGAGCACCACAAATCTATAACTAGTACACGATGCACTCTTATAGCTACTTTGTCAACTCCCTAGGGGGGGGGTGATACCGTAAGGCCGAAAATCTCTTACCGGTAGGGTTTGGCTTGGCAGACATCCATGGATGTCTTTTGACAGCGACCTCCGTACTTCGTACAGTAACACGGAACTTCGTTCTCTGACGTGCACACGATACCTTTTTCTTTCTCTTCCCATTCTAAGCTGCGGAATCAAACTTACAGTGACGCGCTTCGCCAACACTTGTCCGGATCTAGGCTTCCAAGGTCAGTTCCAAGCCTCTATACCCCTTACCGTGTTTTGCACGCACATCATACGTACGCAGCAACAGTAGCATCAAGCTCAGATGATTACACCGCTTGTAACGTTTTTCATTACAGTGTGCGCGGCGTAGGGTTATATGGTCTCCACGTTCCGCGGTTGACCCCCGCCCGAGAAACCTGCTCATAAGAAGATCTCTATGCATACAAGACACCGCATGACGTCCAAGAGGACCCTGGGAGCATCCAGCCTCATCATCTTCTATACCTCTCATATCGCTGATGCTCCCTGTTGTTGCACGGTGAAGTATTCCGGAAGCCTGACTGCCTGGCTCTGTCTGACCGCTGTTTCAACCCCATGACTCTGGTGTCTCAGGTTCGTCTCATGGCCAATTCCCACGTGGAGAAGTGGAGGTTCCCCGGCCAGTTCCAGTTTTAAGGGACGTCAAAACTGTCAATGCCTGATAACGAGCCGGGATGGCAGGATTCCGGGGAGACTTCTCGGACTTGTTGGCCAATTATCTGGGTTTACTTGCTCGACCGCCTGAATAATATGCCACGAGATGAGTGAAGGGCTGTCAAAGAAAGACCGATCTGCTGTTTTACGTCTCTATACATATGTACTTGCGAATAAGAAACCGCGCGGAAGAGATGTGGCGCTTCTATGCCAGCTCCCTTGAATCATCACTGCCTGCCTACTCAGGCACACCCAGCCACCCAGTTGTTTCCACCCCACTTGTCCTGCACTAGTAATCAGAGCAAGGCATGCGGTCTCCAAGATGTCTTATTCAAGTACATCGTGACGTCGGTCTAGGGTGCTCTACCGCTCTCGAGGCTTTGTTGCTACTCACTCGTTGAAACTTTCGTTACTCATTTCTAGCGCTCTGGAAGCTGCTGCCAGCAGGACTGTGCTTGTATCAAACGCTCGTTATATCTTACTTTATCTTTTTTTTTAAATGCTCCGTGATCCATTATGGGATGTGGAAAATGGACATTGTTAGCTATCAGGGTTCTCGCTCTTTTGGTGGCTTTGGCAATTGTTGGCCTGGGCGCATGGTGTAAGTGTTGCGAATTCTGATCTTGAAAACCGACTTTATTGACAATGTGACGTAGCTATCATCATTGTTCGCGACATTGAGGATCGAAGTGCCGCAGTCCTCAAGACTGTTCACCCGGAATCTGAGATGATGGGGCATATGTGGGAAAAGTTTTTCATTATCACAATACACAGCATTGTAAAATTATGGATATCAATGGCAACGGTATGTTCTTGAGTTACCCGTCGGATTCAGGGCGCTTACAAGATAGGCCGCCTTTGCTTCGCTGGGAGGCATCATCGCTGTTTTGGCAGCTATGTTCGATCGCAAACAGGTGCCCTCAGCCGTGCTCATACCCCTCGAGTTCTTATGCATGTGTGCTATGGGTACAGCGCTCGGGGTGTCCTTAAGTTTTACCATGGACCTTGATGAGTTCACCAAGTCCCGTCTTGAGGCAGGTGGCCAGCCGGATCTGTTAAAGTGGGCAGTTCTTGTGCATCTCAGCCGTGGCTACGCTATCGGAGCCGGAGCTGGATGGTTCCTATTCCTAGTGACGTCTATCACAGCAGTGATAGCCGCATGCTGCCGACTCCAAGAAAGGGAAAGCTGCTCCTTCGAGCCAACGGCATCAGCGCTCGGTATGGGTCACGGGCACGACGCCGTGCTCCCACCTCAATCGCGCAGCCGCGTACCAACAATGTACGATCCGCAAGTCCCAAAGGGTTTGAAAGAGAAGTTGGGAAAGTTGCCAGAAAGACAGAACACGCAAAGGCGAGATTCAGTGGGTAGAACCGTGGAGATGGCACGCTCGGACACGGTCGTGAGCCAAGATGGCAGAATATCCTTTGAGGACGACAATGAGATGCCAGTGCCACTCACTTTGGAACAGCCAGAGAGAGCGCAGCAGTGGCGACCGTCCAGGCCGTGGAGC
Organism: Pyrenophora seminiperda CCB06; assembly: GCA_000465215.2. Lineage (NCBI taxonomy): Eukaryota > Fungi > Ascomycota > Dothideomycetes > Pleosporales > Pleosporaceae > Pyrenophora > Pyrenophora seminiperda. The sequence continues at coordinate 976,864 of KE747818.1, read as the reverse complement.
GAACTCAGCGAAGTACCTTCTCTTGATGTGAAGAGAGAGATAGCACACGCTGTATAAAAATTAGTACCGCTTGACTATTATCAGATAACAACAAAGCCTACATTCACTTTGAAAAGATAGTAGGCTACATAGAAATAAATGACATTAGCCAAACTTGGTCGGGTCCTCATTTCCTTACCGCGTTGGCGGTCCGATCAGGTAGGGTGACCGCGCGTCTCTAGCGCGTTTCTCTAGCGTGAGGCAATCACCCTGCGTCATCGCTGCAATCAGCACTTTTCCCCAATATCGACATCTGACATCTGCCACTCTCCTCGAGACTATCTTCCTAATCATGGTACGCACTAAAGGTGGCCGTGCCCGAGGAGGTGGGTTCAACAAAGGGTTCGCACAAAAACGCTCCTTTGCCGAAGAAGACGACAGCGCGCCGCACGCGAGCAAGAAGGCCAAAGGCGACGAAAATGACGATTCTACCCCCGTGATCCCTGAACTGAAGACGGACGATAACGGGGACGTATATGTTGGCGTAGGTTTCCCGTATAATATCCAGGTATATGGTGAGTATAGAAATAGGCTGACGAAGAAGGAACAGCTCAACACAAGTTGCAAGCGACGCCTCACAATCAGCGATTACAACAAAAACACACTTGTCAGCATTCGGGAGTACTACACTACTGATTCTGGGGAGACGAAGCCGGGGAAAAAAGTATGTGGCTTGCGCCTGCATAACTCTGTCGCACAGCCTGCAGCATACACCATTTTCACGCATGCCCTGAACCGGACTAATCCTACGTAACAGGGCATATCGCTCACAATCGACCAATACAACACTCTCCTCGCTGCTGCGCCGCTTATTGAAGCCACGTTGAAGAAGAAGGATATTCAGGTGGTGAGGCCGGATTATAGTGCTGAGCCGGGTGGGAAGAGCGATGACACAGGAAGAAAGAAGGAACCGGAAGAAGACAAGGACGCAGCAAAAGCGGACGATGACGACGATGATGATGAGGAGTAGATTACTCTTCTAGAGCAGTAGGTTGATTTCAATTTACGGTGTATAAGAGGAGTGGGCGCTATAATGATGGATCAGTAGCGGGTCTTGCAACATGGCTTTTTTTGTACAAATGTATGTACACATAGGGTACGACGGCTGGGCGGGGTATAGGGAGCACCCCCGCACCATGCATTACTATATGAACCCTCCCGTCACTTATACACACGAAGCGTGAGCGGCCGTGTTGAGTAATGTAATTCTTCGGTCTACTTGAATGCATAGTTTATTTCGCTACGAATGTACCTCGTTTACAGGCCTCACCATCACCTGCAACCGTATTAGCCGATTTGACGCTGTGTTTTTTTTACAAAAACGATTACTTACAATAAAAGTCAGCTTCTCTTTGCCTTCCCACTTGCTCAAGTCCAAATCTATCTTCTTGACTGGCTCAAAGCCATGGCGCGCATACATCGGTGCTCCCATGGGAGTGGCTTCTAGATAAGCCCGGATATGAGCTTCGTCCGCTTTCTCGCAGCCCCAACGCACGAGCATGCTGCCTGCTCCACGCCTCATGTGATTTTCAAGTGTGACGAGCGTATCGAGTACGTAGTATGACTGTTTCCCAAGTATTTCCCGCTTGTTTGCGTTGAACATTCCAAAGATCGACTTGAACATTTCAGGATCGCTCTCAGCATATGGCTCAGGGGTTCTCAGTCCAGCATCGACTTCCCCCCAAGTCCTCTCTTTAGCGCCCTCTTCGGCGGGCTTGATGTAAGACCAGCGGGCACCAGCGATCATCTCGCCGGTCGATGTATCGACGCACTTGAGGTAGAGGATTCCTTTGTTGATGATGCCCTCGCGGATATCTTCAGTCACGGCATCGAGCGTCTTTTGAGAGGGCTCGCCGCGAGCGTAAAGAATCTTGTTGACCGTCGGACGAAAGACTTGGTGCCGTATACGCATATACTGCTCGGCTTCCTCCAGCTTAAGAAGTGAGATTTGGAGATTCGGGTCTGGCATCTTCTCGACAATGCGATAACAGGAGTATCTAAAAGAGTGCAGAGAGTTTAGTTCCGAAAAGAAAAGCGACAAGCCGAGGTTACTACTTATTAGTTTACTGCCAGTGATGTGTGACAATGCCACGAATGTATACTAAAGAAACCACGTCCACTTGTATATCCGCCATCCTTTGGTTACCTAGCAGTTGTAGCCAGCCTTGCCGAATCTTGTTGTCGTTGAAGATTCTGTGCCCTTCTCCTGTGCGCCCTTGATCGAAAGGGCGCCAATCGTGGGGCATCCGTTTCTCGCGGCTGGGGCGCGTCATGGCAGCGCATTAGTAAGCCCGGTAGTCCTGCAGCACAGAAGGTGACTCGACATGGAGACACTGGATCTGGTATGAAAAACCTGAATCATTGTGCTGCTGGAGAGGCTTAGTAGGAGACATGGCCAGCCTGTGTGGGAACAGCAGCACGAGCAGGTACGTGGTACGGTAGTCATTGAGAGATGGTGATGGCCGCTTCACTAGTCCCATTGCCGCCGCGGTCGGGTAGGTACCTAATCCCTGCAACAATTTTCTTGACTACTATTTTGCGACGACCCACCTGCACCTCATAACATTCACGATTTACTGCCATGGCGCCCGTCGCAACACTTCCGCACAAGTCAGGTGGACACAAGCGCTACAACCCCGAAACTACGGGGGGTGTGGCAAGACACCAGGCGGATCTCGAGGCCGGAAACAGCGATGCAGAGGCAGGTGCACTGCAGCGGGTGGAGGAACCGCAAGATGCCGATTTTGAAGCTTTTGGTACAGATGAGGAGCACGTGAATGGCGAGGCTCAGGGCGAAGAGAGCGAAGAGAGCGATTCGGATAGTATGGAGATGCAGCTGGAACAGAAGGTAACGGAAAAGCCCGTGTTGCCCAAGGACACCGAGGAAGAAGAGCTTGAGCGCATGATTTTTGGCGACTCAGGCGGCTTCCGACAAGGCTTGGAAAAGGTTTCGCTCCATCGTACAAGCGGCGCATATGGCCATGTATCAAACGAATCCGAAGCGGAGGAAGCAGACCTCGCCAATGTGCCAGACCAAGACTTGTTCTTCGCCTTCGATGCGGGCCCAGTTGCTGCGCCTGCGGGCTCTGTGGCTGCCGCCAAGGGGACTGCAGCAGACGATGAAGACGGAAAGCCCGCTTGGGAAGACAGCGATGATGAGAGACTCGTGGTCAGTTTGGCATCGGTGCCTCAATTGAAAAAACTACGCGAAACGGCAGACGACGACATGGTCAACGGCAAGGAATATGCGCGAAGACTTCGAAAACAGTACGAGAGGCTATACCCAACGCCGGACTGGGCGGTACATGCGATAGGTGTGGCGAACAAGAAGCGGCGGCGAACAATAGATGAAGATGAGAGCGACGATGAGTCGGCGAGCGATATGGATGTTGACGAAGAGGACTTGTCTACACAGCCGCTTGCCAAACTGCTCAAGGATGCGGATATTCTATCTCGAGCCTCCAGAGGCACTGCGAAGCGAAGAAAGCTCCAGGCAGGGACCATCACCATCCAGCGACTGAAGGACGTCGCGAAAGCTGGACCTGTAAGTGTGATACGAGACTTTTCTTTCCAACTGCGTCGCTAACAACTGTTCTAGTCTTCCGTTACCTCTCTGTCTTTCCATCCCGCCTACCCGCTTCTCCTCTCCTCCGGCCCCAGCTCAACGCTGTATCTGCATCACGTCGACCCTAATCCGCCGAACCCTCACCCTCTGCTCACATCGCTACATATCAAACGTACCCCTCTTGTTACAACCGCTTTCCACCCCTCTCCGTCAGATTCGCGCATCTTCCTCGGTGCTCGACGCCGCTACTTCCATGTCTGGGATATCGCAACGGGCAAAGTAGACAAGGTTTCGCGTGTCTATGGCCACCAACACGAGCAACGGACAATGGAGTACTTCTCCTTGTCACCGAACGGCAGATACATGGCCCTTCGTGGGTCTTCTAGAAAAGGTGGTGGGGTGATCAATATACTGGATGCAAAGACACTACAATGGGCGACACAAATACGAGTCGAGTCAAGAGGCGGTGTTGCAGACTTTGCATGGTGGGGCGATGGGGCCGGTATGAGTATTGTGGGCAAGAGTGGAGAAGTCACTGAATGGAGTGTGGAAGAAGGTGTCGTTGGAAGATGGAATGATGAAGGCGCCGTTGGCACCACCGTCATCGCGCTTGGTGGTAAAAGTGGACGCGAAGGCTGGATAGGTGGCGATCGATGGGTGGCCATTGGAAGCTCAAGTGGCGTGGTCAACGTCTATGACCGCAGAGCATGGAGCGAAAACGATCCTTCTGTCCCTGGCGTCCAGGCAAGTCCGAACGGCGGTATCCCGAAAGCACCGAAACCGTTGCGGGATCTGCAAAATCTGACGACACCAATTTCACATCTTGCTTTCACAGCGGACGGTCAGGTCCTTGCCATGGCGAGTCGGTGGAAGAACAATGCGATGAGACTGGTGCATTTGCCTTCGGCCACTGTTTTCAAGAACTGGCCTACTCAAAAAACGCCGCTTGGAAGAATCACAGCAGTGGCGTGGGGGAGGCCGAGCGAAGAGGAGGAACGAGAAGGCAGTCTAGCGCAACTGGCCGTTGCCAATGAAGCCGGCCATATCAGGATGTGGGAAATACGGGCGTAGATTAGGAAGTGGCTTGCAGGACGACTAGACAATACCATCTACCCAAGGTTGAGGCTTTGTTATATGGAATTGCTACGGATATCCCGCTGTTCCTTTCATAACATTTTCCTATTTCTCAGTCTTTTATGGTGAATACATGAGCCTGTCATTCTCAGGTGCAAGTTGTGGGTCAATATTTGCTGCAGTGGCGATGGCTGCAACCTTCCGAGAAAGAAACCGTAAACAACGAGGCGTATCTTTCTTTCCCGTCCTTTTGCAAACACCCTACGTTGCTCCCTTCTTTATCAGTTCTCTATGCGTACTCTGTTTACCATTGCAGCAATGGCAAGTACACTCTTACCACTTGCGGGTAATAAAACACTCGTATTTGCTGCTTTTTCTTTCTCACACCAACATCACTGTTGGATACGCCGCAAACTACGATCTTTGTACAACAGCCTACCAGAAATATATTCGACGCTGTATCATAGCAACAACATCTTCTCTTCATCAGCATGGGTAAAAAGAACAAGGTACGAAACAGGCAAAGATCGAGACGCGACAACACCTCTACAAGCGACCTCTCGACGTCGACGTCAAACCCAACGAATGTCGACAAGTCATCTAAGTCGGCCAATACTTCGTCATCACGCATGGCACCTAAAAGTGGGAAGCGTTCAAAGTCAAGCAAGGTGCTATCCACAACGACTACTTCCGCGTCTGTCGTACCACCTCGTTCTTGGCTTCCTACTTTTGATTTTATTACAAATCGACTTTGGATACCTAGCTTCATCACGAAATGTGGAAGCCCATCCACCTCGCAAACACGATCCATCGCGAAAGACAAACGGGATTCAGTCATTTCTATCACAAGGAAGGGCTCTGAACGCGATCGAGAATCCAATTCGGAAGCAACTAAATGGTATTCCTTATGGCTAAACTGGTGGCTAAGCTTGTGGCCATGTCGTACAATATACCCCATCATTGTTGGAATAGTACGAACCTGTCGAAACAATCGGCAAGCCTCCACAGACATGGTCTTAACAGCCCTCTTTCTTTTCATGACTGTTTTCGCGGGCTACATTGCACTCGAGTTCCTGCTCAAGGCCTTGACTGGTGTCGTCGCTCAGGTCGTTGATGGAAACTGCAGTGTTGTCTACGTCACAGTCCCTGGGCCTATCATGACCATCTCGCTCATCGCTTCATCTCCTACGAATCCAGCCCAAGGTACTTACTACTTCTCCGTTGTCAATAGCACAACACATTGGCTAGACAGCATTGCTCCACCCAGTCGTTTCAGTACTCTCGTCACGCGAACATCAGAGACAACTCATATTGTTTCTTCGTTGTCGACAATTGAACCATCATCTACAGTCGGTTCTACTAAATCGTTAACAGGAATTTCAACCGTACCTGATTTGGCTATACCAGGATCCTCGTCCTCTGTAAGTTTGCTCTAGCTTGTACATCCTCATCTTTTGTCTCAAACTTACCTTGACTGTTCAATTAGTCGCAGAGGCCCTATCCGCCTTCTCCTCCGTCCACCAGCGCAATTAGCACTGGGCTCTCTAGTCAAGCGTCTACATTTTTGACATCCGCCATGCCATCCTCAAACTTGTTGAGCGTTGGTACAAGTGGTCCGGCTAGTTCTGCTTTGATCTCCTCGTCCCCGATTTCTGGCATCTCTTCCATGGTTCTATCAAGCATCACACCCATTTTGGGCCCAGAGTCATCTTTGGATTTATCGAGCACGATTACAGGTATTCTGTCTGATTCAACAAGCTCTTCAGGACTTCCCACCGTAAATAATCCATCATCCTCTACTGTCGAGCAGACGTCTAATCCTGTCCTGCCAACTACCTCGATCAGCCCAACGATCACCACCAGTTCAAATGCGAATGGACAGCCGACTACAGCACCTTCACTGTTTTGGAGCTCTCTTCTGTCTGATGAATCAACGACTGTTACTTTCATCACGTCCACACGAAGTGATGGGTTCACAATCTCGTTAGAGAGACCTTCTGCAGAACCTGGTAATTTGAGCATGTCGGGCATATCAACAGAGCAATCGCCGGGCTTGACGTCATCGCTCACAATTCCCTCGTTAACATCAGACGTCTTGCCGAGTTTGGAGTCGTCTTTTGTCAGCAATCTTTCGACCAGCTTGAGTACACCAAGCCGAAACCTAAGTATAGCCAGTTCCTCGGACACATTTGGCACTCTCATACCCAGTGCAAACATTTCTTCCTCGACAAGCAAAAACTTGGCTTCTTCGTCGACGTTGCCTATCTTCACGCCAACAGACACAATAGCGACTAGATCTTTGCCCAGCTTTGAAGTTCTATCGTCAAGCACCTTGAGTTCTACAATGGCACCACGCATCTCTGCTTCACCGCCATCCCCGCCAACGGTGCCCCCAGGCTCAAATGCAACGTCCTTGGCTCTTGACGGTATCATGACCAAGGTAATCTCGTGGGGGGATACCGCAATCAGCTTCATTTTCCCCTCGCCCACCGTCGTAACGACAGTGTCGTATTGGGCAGGAACCTACCCCACTGTGACTGGGCCGCTGCCATCCGAGCTCGCGACTCTGTCACTGACGACACGGACGGAGGAGCAAACACAGCTATCAGTTTTGACATCAGTTCAGACACTCTCCCCAAGTTTGCGAGGCTTCGAGACGGCAGTGAAGCCAATTGTTCAGGACGATAACAAGATACCAAGCTTGGCGAAGCGTCAGATTATTCCCACGGCGTTTAGGCCTACGCAGAGTCTGAATACAGGAGTCCCGGCGACATCAACAGTGCCGCTTCCAAGGGAGCCCGGACCATCTTCCTGCGGCGAGTCTGGCAATTTCACTCTGACGTTTGATGACACAGTCGTTAGCGATGATCATCAAGTCCTGCTTGTTGCCAACGGCATGGATAACCCCTATCACCACCTCTTCTACGCCAACGGATACACATACATACCCGACATGTGGGAACCATATCCTTCTATTTCACAACCGAACATTGCCATGTACTTGCCTTTGACTGGAATTCTCCTCCCCAACAATGCGTTTGCAGGTACGATGTTGCCTGGTGAGCTTGGTGCCGGACCCCGGGCTTCAGTGAATGCTTATTGGTTCAACGCGTACTCTGGATATTTCGGGTGTGCTTTGAACGGTCTCACGCCTTGCACGCTTCGAATCTCAGGATATCGCTACAACCCAACGGTCAAGCAGGAGGAGCTGGTTGCAGAACAGACGGCGACACTTCCGGCATGCTGGGGCTTCATCAACTGTCGGCTGACGCAGATCTTTTTCAACGACCAATTCCAGGCACTCTCGGGCATCCGGTTCAACGCCTACACATACAACTTGAACATACCGCAGGTGCACATGATGGACAACCTGCAGATGGAGTGGTACAACAACACATGCTCGGCAGGTATACTACGCATTGGGCACAGCTAGCATTGAAGTCGGTGATGGAGCAAGTGTAGTGGATATGGCACTTGGCATAGTATTTTCATAGTTGCAGTAAGGCACAACATGTCTAAAATGGAAATGGTGGTTATCGATGGAGCGTACCTGCAATAGAGATGATCATGACGTTAGCCCCCACCCGGTGACTTGAGCAACGAGTGGTGACGGCTAGGCTAGACGCTCGACGGGCAACGAGGTGTGAGGACTGAGGTGATTGGGCAGCATCGTGTTCGCGGCAGTGGTGGTCCGGCTGGTGTTTCACCCGTCAGGTGGCATGTGACAAAAAGAAGGGTCCGGCTAGACGTCGGCCACAGAGGCCGCGCGGGGGAGATAGGGGAGGCCGTCTGTGTAGCGTGGGTGTAGGTGGTTGATCGATCCAGGGTCCGGTTTATGGCGTCACGCGGCCAAGACGGATTCATCACGCGGGAACCGCTGAGGCAGCAGCAGCAATTGAATATAGGCAGCGTCTTATTCGGCGCCGTTTCTGGCTTGTTGCATTTGTTTTTCATTTTTGTTCGTTGCTCGTTACGTCTCATTCGCCTCTTTCCAAGCAGAGCAAGCAGAGCAAGCAGAGCAAGCAGAGCAAGCAGCAAGTAGCAGGCAACAAGCACCAAACACGCCGTTGTTGGCGCGTCCGCCTCCAGCCTTTACCGTGCCGGGCCTAGCGTGTGTCGTACTCACAGCCGACGGGTGATAGCAGTCTCTTTCTCGGCTTCTCCAGTTTCTGGGTCCTGGACTCCTGCTGCCTGGGAGAATTCTCTCATTGCCGCCGAGGGTAGACCGCTGACTAAGGTCGGAGGCCCACGCCTACATACTTGTGCAGAGCCATGGCTGCCTTTGCGCCCTCGACGACGTCGAAATTTCCGCCCGAAGTGGTCGAGAAACCCCACCACTCGCCCCCACCACAGCATCGACAACACCCACCTTTCTCCCACCAGCTAAACCCGCCAACCGCGCCCTTTCCTGCCAACCCGCCCACCGTCTCCCGACGAACCTCACGCGACCTCCGCCATCAACTCTCCAGCAGCGCAATGGCAGGCGCAAACGGTCATGGGCCCATGGCAGTGCCCGGCGGACGCGTCAACGGCCACGAACAGAGGCCTGACTTGCGCGACATGGGCTTCGCCGGTCCGCGCAGTCCGCCCAACAACAAGAGTAACCATATATACCATATACACTGCACTGCCATGTACTGACAAGGCCAGATACATCTCACGTACCCTGCAAATTCTACCGACAAGGCGCCTGCCAGGCTGGAAAGGCCTGTCCCTTTCTCCACTCGGACGAGCCACTGACGGAGCGCGCGCCCTGCAAGTACTTCACAAAGGTAACGTGCTCGCTAGTACTGTTGGAGCTGCCACTAATCGCACGCTCAGGGAAACTGCAAGTTTGGCCAAAAATGCGCCCTCGCTCACATCCTTCCCAACGGGCATGTCGTGAACCGCGGAAACGCCGGTGGTCACTTCGGCCGCATGAACGTCCCCCACCACCAGGAGATGCCCATAAACAGCTCATTGCTTACCATGCAGGCACACATGGGCGGCATGCAGCAGCCCTACCCGTATTCCATGCAGGACGAGTACGTGAAGCAGAAAAATCAGTACGACATGATCCCGACCATCGATACCACCTTTTCATCCCACCCCGCTTCTAATTACGGCTCACCGCCAAACGAAAACGGCCGCCTCCCCATATCCCCAACCCACAAGGGTCTCGGTGTAATGGATGTCCAGCTCCCGGCTTCCTTCGACAGCCAGGGCATCTCCACTATCGCGCGATATGGGCCCATGGCCTCCTCTGTACCAGCTAAATTCCTCGCCAACTCTCCGCCATCCTCCTACCAAGCCGATTCCCCTGCACTGCGGAACCTACACGACTCTGCCTTTGGCGATGGCCTGCGGAGAGGGATTGGAGCTCTGGGCTCATCTCCGCCAGAATCTGTAGAGCAGCCCACTGGAAGGAGAATGCTGCACTCTGAACTGGCTGCGAACCGCTCTCGCGGTCTCATGTCGTCAAGCGTAGGCGCACGACCAACATACAAGGACGAGGAATGGGACGAGACAGATATGATTGGCAAATTCGAAGAGGATCTTCTGCCAAACTCACTCAGCGATCTACTGACGCCCCAAGAGAAGATGCGTCGCTTCTCGCGTGACCAAGGCGAACACGAAAACTCGCTCTCACACCGTACTTCGCAATCTAGGCTTGGTGTCTCTCCAACGGCATCAGACCTCAAGTATGCATCACCATCGGGAGCCACCGCTTCCCCATCACGTTTCCAGTCCATGTGGGCTAAACCACGAGGACCAACATACGACTCCGGGTTCGAATCCGCTTCTTTGCCCGGTCAGTCGGCTTTCGGGCATGTTGGCTCACCGCTTCGCAACTCGACCCTCCATCCTGGAGCCAGCCCCTCACTGCGCGCTATGAATCGTCCCCAAACCGGTGATGCAAGTTCCTACCTATCTTCCCCTCCCCGCCAAGCCTCCATGAGCATGATTAGTCAGCAACTGCAGCGTACTCGGCTATCAACTGAACAGCCCAACATTACCAGCAACCCCGTTCATCCCGGCATCAACCGCGTTACCTCGGCCTCTAGCATCGGGAGTTCGAGCGGACGTCTTGGAATGGACCGTGCTGTAAGCAGCAGCAGTATCAACCGTGAGAGGATTGAGGAAGAGCAGGGCTTGTTCAGCATGGAAGAGGAGGAAGACCTCAACAAGAGTAGGGATGGCGCATCTACAACTTCAAGCACAAGCAACAAGCGCTTGAGCGGCTTGTCTTGGGGTAGTGGAGGGGGAAAGGGCAGCCCCAACCTTGCACCTGTTGGCAGCCACCGCGCTACTGGATCCTCTGGTCTCGGAAAAGAGTCAGGCCCCTGGGGCAGCAACGCCTAGCGCTCGATTTAATGCAGCTAAGCCTACTTATCTGTGGCTGTTCACGACACCAAACTCCCCTACCCGTGGCATAGCTACAAGTCCGAAAATATGGCTTTCTCGTATCTCCAAAATCGGGTGGAAATCTACTGCGTTTCTGGCGACTTGCATACGGGCCATGCACTCTTTCCCATGGACCCATGATTTGATTTTTAAGCAACATCTAATGCTCGGCATATATAAAAAGTCTCCAGGCTTCGGCTTTCCATGGTTAAGCGGGCATAGCAGGCGCATGGTGCGCGATGCGCCATTCCCTTTACTTGTTTTTTTCTTTTCCTTCCTTTTCTTTTCTTCTCTTCTATCCTTCCCATTTCCAAAGGAGCTGTGCTTTCCTTGACAATCTATGGACAACGGAGTTCAACTACACATCAAGTTAGCGACCTGGTCGCGTAACTTGTCTCTTACTGATTACGTGGATACAACATTTTGGCACGAGCATTCACGACTGATACGACATGAAATGGCAGTAGCTTAGGTTAACCTACTGTATGTATATACATGAACATTTGATACCTATAAAACATGTCCAATACGTAGACCAACCAATCGTAGACAGGCTTCCCCAGAACAACAAATGCATGTGCTAGTATACACATTTAAACCCGCTGATCCTCGTAGGAACCATGAGGGCATTATCAGACTACAAGTTGGCCTTTGCCAAAACTCCCATTGGCACATCCGTTTTACTCCTCTCCTTCAACAGCCTCCTCAGAATCTTTCCACTCACACTCTTGGGCACCTCATCCACAAACACAATACCGCCTCTCAGCCTCTTATGATTCGCCACCTTCTTGTCCAGCCATTCGACTATCATCCTAGCTTCCTTGTCACCAGCTTCCGCCCGCTTGGCCTGCGACGCCACAATATAAGCCCTGGGGACCTCTGTATGCTGCTGCTCATCAGTAACCCCAATAACCGCCACATCATCCACCAAGTCGCTCTCCATGAGTTTGCCCTCGAGCTCTGCAGGCGGGACCTGAAAACCCTTGTACTTTATTAACTCCTTCACACGGTCGGTAATGTAAAAGTTATGTTTGTCGTCTTGGAAGCCAATGTCACCTGTTTTAAAGTAGCCGTCGGGGGTGATTGCGTCTTTTGTGGCAGCTTCATTTTTCCAATAGCCTTTGAAGATGTTGGGCCCCTTCATCCAGAGTTCGCCGGCTTGGCCGGGACCCAGCTCCGTACCGTCTGCGGCGATGTATTTGGCGAGCATATTGGGGAAGATTTTGCCCACGCTGCCGACAGAGGTGTACCATTCGTCCCAGGGCTGTAGGCGCGCATGTAGATTAGTATGGTATAGCATAAATCATGGGGGACTTGTGTGTACCTGGGTATGTGTCATGGGGCTTGTTTCGCTCAGACCGTACGCTTGATTTATCTTGAGGTTTAGTCTCTTGTGCACAGCATCGACGAGCTCTTTTGTGAGAGGAGCGGCGCCACTTGTAATCATCTTAATGGACGAGAGATCGTAATTGTCGACCATTGTGTCGCGGGACAAGCGGACGATGATGGGGGGCGCAACGTACACAAAGGTAATCCTGTGGTGCTGAATTGTCTCCAGAAACGTCTTCATATCAAAACCTGGCATGACAATGAGTTCAATACCCCGATGTATTGTTTGCAGTACTAGCGCCATAAGCCCGTAGATGTGAAAGAACGGAAGCACGCCTATAAACTTGTCTTGTGCCGAGTACCAATGTCCGATTGCACCTTTTGCAAGGAGTAAATCGGCTACCATGTTGCGGTGGCTGAGCATGACGCCTTTTGGCAACCCAGTAGTTCCAGAGCTGTATGCTAGAAATGCAAGGTCTTCAGGGTCGGCCTTTCTTCGACGATACCGTGGCGCTTCCAACGACTTCTGGATAGATGTCCAGTGCTTGTACTGGTTCGTCTTGTGCTTCTCAGGACCTATTAGGATAACCCGGTCATCTGGAATACCGACTTGCTTTGCTGCCTGGGCGGCGGTGTCGAGAAAGGCGAGGGTGGTAACAAGTGCTTTGGCCCCTGAATTCTCCAGCTGGTAAACCAGTTCATCCTTGGAGTATCCGGGGTTTGCAGGCGTTACAATGCCACCTGCGTAGAAAGTTCCGAATATGACTGGTGGGACGTCGATGCTATTTGGTGTGTACAGTGCTAGCACGTCATTTTTCTGCCAATCCCAGAGATCCCGTAACCCGCAGCCAAACTCTGTCGCGAGGTCCTTGACGTCGGAGAAAGTATATTTGCGGCCTGAGTTGACTGCACAGTATATGACTTTTTCGTCAGAAAACTCGCGGTCGTTGCGATCGAATGTTAACCCCCAGAGGTCCACGTCAGGAATGATAACATCCGGATAAGGCGACTTGGTAGGCATCTCCTAATCGTACACGGTATACGGTGTGTTTGTAACGAGTAGGCAGATTGAGAAGGAGCAAAAAAAGTGGTATGTAGTCTAATGTGATTGGGTAGCTGTACAGTCCTGCAGGTAGTAGCGAAAGGAAATGGTTGATAGTATTGATAGCCAAAAAAAGTTTTCATAGTAACGCGGCACTGCGGAAGCTTGTCATGTCAATGCGGGGTACCTCGGCGTCTATACAATAGGCCCGAACCAAGGAAGCCTCGGGAAAGCACCGCTTGCTGGCATCTACTGTACATTGTAACTTGTGGTCTATCGTAGACGGAACGCGGGCATTCGGTGAAGAGGAGGGGAAGAAGAAGAAGAAAGAGATAGTGAATGTTGGCATGGGATGGTTGATGATGCTTACCCCCCACGTGCATTCAGCCGGCATGTCATCGGCCCAGGTTATGCAGACGGGCCAGAGCCAGAGCGATGTCCCGAGTGAACCGGGGTGAAGCAGTCATATGTACAAGCACCGGGTGTCATAGGCTGTGTGTTGTGTGTCGGTGATACGGCTTCGGCTGGCACAGAGTCGGATCGATGATGGCGATCTGACGATGTAGCATTACAGTACACAAGACTGGGGTCCGCCGCCCCTCATTGCACCTCGACTGGACGCGCTGGCTGACCAGGTCAGGGGGAGGGTCAATCTGTCTGTGTTCGGAAGCAGTGCTGGTACGCTGGTACATGACTGTACTGTATGTACTGTAGTAACAGCCAATACAGTAAGTACACCACCCATTTGCATTGCTCGAGCTTCGGGGGAGGCGCGGCTAAGGGAACCGTTCCCGCAGGGTGCACGGCCTACCGGAAGGGTGGGCACTTGGAAGGCGCGAATGCGAACTGGGTGCAGCGGCGACTCCACAGACCCACCCTCTATCACTATTACTACACCTATTGCTATCATCCTGCTCACCCCATCCGGGTGCTCACTAGGAGAGAGAGCTTCTGCCGGCTGCCCGCTCCTCTGTCTGACCGCACTTAGTTGCCACTCTACCTGGACTGAACTGCACCAGACTGTCACCGCTTCTACGGATTAGGGCCGTTGTTTCTGCTTTCTGCTGCTGCCATCTCACAACAGCACCAAGTCAACCCCCCTGGGCTTACCGTACACACGCCCGATCGGTCTTGCAACCTCGACCTCCGTCGACCACCCGGACTGCTGGGACGTCCCTCCAGCTCGTCGTGTCCGCTTCTGCATCGCCATTGGCTGCCCAGTGCTGTGCCGTGGGGAGGCTTGGACTGTCCAGGACCCATTCAGCGTCATCGTCCAGGCGTGCGCGGAAGAAGGGCAATTTCTCTGCAGCGTGATAATCTGCACCACGACTGGGTCCTACAGCCCGTCTCAGCTGGCAGGGAACCCGGCCTTAAGCAAGTGTCACCGGTAGCTACTTCTAATACACAGGATGGGTAAGTGCCCCTCGACTCCCCCCTCCCTAAGTCGCCATCCGTCCTCCGCGCGCCATCACGGTCCTGCTTTTCTTCACTTCACATCTTGCACCCCAACGAGCCTTGCCCCGCTGACTCTTGCCCCCAGACGCTACAGGGGACACATATCGTCCGAGTGACCGAGTAAGTAAAGCTGTCCCTTCTTTTTCTGTCCCAGCCATCGACACGGCCACCAAAGTGAGTAGTGAGCAGCCGAGACGGAGTAATGAGCTTGGAATCCGGACGGACCATGCGGCCTACTATGGTACGTGGGAATAGGGCGGAACTATCGGCCATGGCCATTGATGCTGCCCTATACTTGAACACCGCGCTCAATAATCATCCTTGGTTCGTCGGTCTTCACGGCGTTGTGGGCGCGGCGGGTCACGTGATGCCCGGGAACTGCCGTGCGGCGCCCTGTTGTTCCCAGCTCCGAGCTGCTACTTACTCGTCCACTCGCGCAACCTCTCCCAATTCTCCTCCACGCGCGAGCCCCAACAGCTCGCATCGCCGCCCCCCAACACGCCTACCTGAATCGAGCCCATCGCCTTGACTGCTTGCCTGCTTGCCTGCTTGCGGCAATACCTGCAATCATGTCGTACGAAACTGACAACTATGACCAGCGCGACCGTTCACCCCGTCGTCGATCTCGTTCACCGCGACGCTCCAGACGTTCGTACTCGCCCCGCAGCCGCTCGCGCAGCCGTGAGGATTACCGTCGCACCGAACGCCGCTCGCGCTCTCCGAACAGTGGTGCCCAAGCTGCGGCAGCGTATCAGTCTTACGGTGCTGGTCGAGGAGGTTCATCGCGACCCGTCGAGAACAAGGGCGAGATGATGCAGAGTATTAGGGATTCTTCGCAACAAGACCGCCGCGTCTATGTAGGAAACTTATCGTACGATGTCAAGTGGCACCACCTCAAAGACTTTATGCGTCAAGGTACGGCATCCATTGCGCGGCGTCAAGAGTTGGGCTAATGTGGAAATAGCTGGTGAAGTGCTCTTCGCAGATGTCTTGCTCCTACCAAATGGAATGTCAAAGGTAACAAAAGATGGCTTGTCTTGTTCGTGAGAAGGATGGAGGTTGACTGGCCCGTGCTTGGGTGTAGGGCTGTGGTATCGTGGAATATGCGACCCGGGAGCAGGCGCAGAACGCCGTTGCATCGCTCAGCAACCAGAACCTTATGGGCCGACTCGTATACGTTCGCGAAGACCGAGAGGCCGAGCCTCGATTCAGCGCCCCCGGCGGCGGTCGCGGAGACTTTGGCGGCGGCATGGGCCCACGCGGCGGCTATGGAGGTGGTTTCGGTGGCCATCCAGCTGCTGGAGGCGCCGGTGCTGGACGACAGGTCTATGTTGCCAACGTTTGTACCCCATTCCACAGTCTTCGTTGATATTTGGTCGCATCTACTAATATGGTGCCACAGCTTCCCTACAACGTAGGATGGCAGGATCTGAAAGACCTCTTCCGTCAGGCTGCCAACAACGGTCAAGTACTTCGTGCCGACGTCCATGTCGCACCCGATGGCCGTCCCAAGGGCTCCGGCATCGTCGCATTCGAGACACCCGAAGACGCGCGCAATGCCATTACCCAGTTCAACGGTTACGACTGGCAGGGTCGAGCTCTAGAGGTTCGTGAGGATCGGTTCGCCGGCGCTCAAGGTGGTTTTGGCGGTCGCGGCGGATTTGGTGGTGGCCGTGGAGGCTTTGGCGGCGGCTTTGGACGTGGAGGGTTTGGAGCACGTGGTGGTTTCGGAGGCGGCTTCGGCGGTCGTGGAGGTTATGGCGGTGGCGGTGGATACGGCGGTGGCGCTCCTGGTGGCCCTGCCTTCGACCCCAACGCTGCTCCAGCTGCACCGAACCCGTTCACAGACTATGCTACGGCAGGCGGAGAGCCTAGCAACACCATCTACGTTCGTAACCTTCCCTGGTCGACTAGTAACGAGGATCTTGTCGAGCTGTTCACCACTATCGGCAAGGTTGAGCGTGCTGAGATCCAGTATGAACCAAACGGCCGCTCTCGAGGAACTGGTGTCGTCGAGTTTGAGAAGGCTACAGACGCAGAGACCTCCATCGGTAAGTATCCTGTTGCTGCCAAAGTTTATTCGTATGCTAACACACGCTTAGCAAAGTTCACCGGTTACCAGTACGGTGGTAGACCTCTGGGCCTGGCCTATGTCAAGTACACCAACTTGGGCAACGGCGACGCCATGGAGGGTACTGAGCACACCGGTGGTTTGACCCAGGATCAAATCATGTAATTCGGTCTCGGGTGTGCGGGGTTTCTTTGACGCGGCAAATATCTGCTGGTTCATGCATACGGACTACATATATGTCCCGCTTATGAGCGCCGTCATGTTACGAGATTCTTTTCTCTTATGTCTCGGGTGTCTCCTCAGAGCAGAGGGTTGCGAATAATTTGCTCAAGCGTTCTGATCAATGGGGATACTGTAGTGGAACAAAATTTCATTGTCTAGGGAAAACGGCTAGCTTTCAATAGGTAGCTTCAGATTGCCTGATGAACTCATGGGTTCACGACGGTTTCTTCTCATGGCGTGATTCGCGTATGCTCTCTCCGACGCATACTCTTCTTTTCATATTTTTCAATCATGGCTATGCAGGAAACACTGATGACTGTTGCAGTAGCTTCATCATCCATTCATACACGGCCCATTGTACGGCATTGACCACGAACGCTCGTACACTACATATTCCCAGGCCCCGGAAGAATACACCCATGCCCTCTGTCCGGTATGCTAACCTGGCGATTTCGAATGAACTCAATCGCGTCCTTGGCATCTCCGTTGGCAACAGCAAGCTCTGTTCAGCCTGTCCTATCGGCGCATGTAGACTCTGCGTTTGCACTCTTGTCTTGATGACATCCAACGGAAAGATGGAGGCCCAGGTAATTACTCCGGCCAGTCCACCACACAACAATACCTTCATAGCCGTCTCTCTATCTGAGTCATCTGGCGAACTCCATGCCTGCTTGGACAGCTCGTAGGACCAGAAACTACTTCTGTCAGCCCCAGTTTCCCCATTTACACTGTGCTCTGCGCCGACTCACTAAAACCCATACCCTACCGCATCCCTCACACTGGTTATGCCACCTCCATAATATAATCCTCTGATGCCCTCGGTCCGCCACACATGTCTCGCAATGGTCCAAGACGTTGTTGCCGCGTTGGTAGAGACTTGGGCCCGGCACTTCACAAGTTCAGTAGGCGCGCTGACAACAAAGGACGCCAGGCCACCTGTTGCGCCCGCGAGAAAGACTTTTGAAAAGTTTGTAGGCGACGAGGGGTTTTCGTGTAGTAGGGAGAGCGTGCGGTTGTATGTTACGAAGAGTAGAGCGTTGAGAGCGCCGTAGGTAAGTATCGGTACTGTTGCGCCTATACTGAACCGTTGTACTCATTAGCTTCTGCAATTCCTTCTACTTTTCTTTTTCAGTTGGCTTGTTAGCTTCTTACCTCGCACTAGGGATCCGGCATTATCAAAATTCCCCCTGAAGGAAGTCTGCGAAGCGGAAGATGTAGCGTCGAGGGTTTGTGCGGGTTTGCCGGCTTGGAGACGCGTTTTTATGAGGTCGAGTGGATTGCCTATGATGATACCTGCAGCGCCGGATATGTAGCCTGCCCAGAAATCGGCGGACATTTTGTTATGGAGGGGGAGGGTGTCGGATGGGAATCGGAGGAGCTACATTGCTGGCTGGACTTGTGGGCGTGGGGTAGTGGAGGAATGGGCAACCGAGGTTTGGATGTGCTCGTATTTGTCCAAGGTTGTTATGGCACTGTTGGCTGCAATAACTTAACTTGCATTTGTGGAAGACTCCATCTGAGACCTCGTCAATATCACGTACTTGGAGTGCTCATGTTTCTCTTCCGCTTTCGGGATTTCCCAATTGACTACATGTCATTGTTCGCAAATGCTCATAGTAAAATGAAGCGTCACAAAGGATGGAACAGCCATATTCATTGAAGCGCTAAGGTGGTCTGGTCTGTAGGCCCATAGAAAAGCGCGTGCCAAACATTTATATAGCCGAGGCTCAGCAAATATCGGGTGGTACTCGCGGCTTGGTCACTGGCGTTTGGTATCATTTGTGGTACCTAGGTGTTGCGGCCTGTCGTGACAATGCACATGACAGCGCTTGTAATACCGGACGCCTTCTCAACCACTGATTGGAACATGCAGCCTCCAGAGAACCTTCAGGGTATTACAAATGCGCCTTGTGGGTTGGCAGCTGGCGGCGTGGTCGCGACATTGCATAACCTGACTTAATTGCCTACCGGTATCCGCAGTGTATGGAACAGTAACTACGAAGCGACTTGATTCACTTCCCTCTGATTTTGCTTTCACAGCAATCGCCTGGATATTGTACAAGTAAGGGGGCGAGGGCGAGGGCGTGATAGTGTCATAGAATCATCATGTTCCAATGGTACGCTTGAGTCACTCTTGGTGGCGTTGGCAGGTCGACCCTACCGAGCATTGACCCTGAGGCTGATACACTTGTCGATCACCGACCGTCAACCCCGCCGCCACTCACGCCGCTCTCACCTACTCCTACATACGTCGACTACTTGCGCAGCTCCCATTACTTTTTCACTCATTATTCACGATTGTAACCTGGTATTTAGCCTGGCGACAATCCTTCCTCTCTTGTACCTCGCCATCTATCATGAGCGTGCGAATAAGACGATTGTTTCGAAATCAGATACCCGGTATGTTTGACTGTCTGCTCGACTTGCGAGCCCTGCCTTGCATAGTCCCATGAGGCTGCCTCACGAGGCTCTTCGATCTCTGGCATCAAATTACGGTGCAGCTGACTAACACTTTTCAGTTGCTCCAGAACAGTAGCATCTTTCGACTTCTTACCACCATTCTACATACGAAAGGCAACTTTGCCACCTCACGTGTTTCATGTCTCCAATGCATGCGCATTCGCTCGACACCGGCTGGGACTTTAACTCCGTCATTGATCTCATCGACTCGGGCGCCCATGATATCAGCTCCCCGGCACTTCGGCCTACGGGACCAGCCGCGATACCCGATTCGCAAGATGGAGGAGTACGGCTGGGAAGCTTCTCTAAGCTGTTTGAGAGTCTCGGCTTTGCGGATGTCACTCCAGCTCCACCATCGCCATTCGAAACTGATTCTGAACTGAGCAACTCCGATGAGAATCTAATACCATCTCCAGTCCTCGAGCCTCCTCGTACCCGTGTCAAACATGGCGAGATGGCGGAAGAGCAGGCAGGCAACCACACAGGAATGACAAAGACTCAACGCAAGAAGGCCCGCAGACGTGCCGAGAAGGAAATGGCAGCAGAACAGGGTCGTACGCGGGCCAAAGAGAATTTCGATCAGTTTGCAGAGGAGAGCGAGCAGATGAGCCGCCAAGCGCAACGCGCTTCACTGCGGAAGCAGCTAGATGAGCTTGCTAGCACCCCAAAGAAAGCCATCTACACACCGGAAACACCGTGCAAGGCCTCTCGAGCACATTCACGATCCAACGTAGGCGCAAAACTCAGGCCCACGACTTTGAGTCTGGCGCTAGTATCAGATCCTACCGAAGCTCATCGTATTCAGCCTCAGCAGCCCACCCCATCCAAAGCCCGTCTAAGCACATTGAAGCGACCTTCTGAACCGCAGCCCAAGACTCCTCAGCAGCCTCAACAAGCGCCTGTTGTCATACCCTCTACAGCTCCAGCATCAGACCAACGGCAATACACGACATTTGGCACTCTAGCACCACCTCAATATGTACTACCCGAACCACAACAGCCGGCCCAATATACTACCCCGTTACATAATGGACTTGTGCCGCGTACCGTTCGACCTACCACTTTACCCAGGACTGCTTCTCAGCCTGCGCCTGCTGTACAACCGCCCGTTACACCAACTCCAAACGTTGTTTCGTTTAGCGGACGGAGACCACCACTTACAATTAGATCGCAAGTAGATCGCCATTTCAATCTCCTGCACAAACTGTTGAACACTTTCCCGGAAGATCGAAAGTGGTTACTGGCGCCGATGCAACTCCTTAACGAGCGAGTGTCCACGCAGGGACTGCATATATTTGTTGACGCCTCTAATATCATGATTGGGCTCAAAGAGATGCTCCGGTACCATGGGCTACAGCACAACTCGTATGACATGTCTTTCGATAGCCTTGCGTTGTTGATGGAGCGGCGTCGACCGGTTGCAAAGCGTTTCTTTGCTGGCTCACACCGTGAAGCTAACCCTCTTCCACATGTTGCGAAGATTGTTGAAACGTCAAAAGCAGTCGGCTACGATAGCGTTATGCAAGAGCAAGTGCTCATTGTCCGCGAAGACTCGGAGAAGAAGAAATTCTTCAACGACGTCAAGAAGATGGGCTGGCACAAGGCAACTCAGTTACGCACTGGCAGCGGCAGCGACTCTGAAACGGGTGCGCCGGCTCCAAAGACACCCTCAGCCCCGAAATGGGTGGAGCAAGGTGTTGATGAGATTCTTCATTTGAAGATGTGCCAGAGCATTATTGATTGCGAAGTGCCGAGCACCATGGTACTGGCAACGGGTGACGGAGCGGTGGCGGAGATGTCAGATGGTTTTCTTGCACATGTTGAGCGTGCGTTGAAGCGGGGCTGGAAGGTTGAACTGATCAGCTGGGGACAGCAGATCAATAGCGGATATAGAAAGAGGCAGTTCCGAGCCAAATGGGCGGAACAGTTCACAATCATCGAGCTGGACCAGTTCTTGGAAGACGTCATCGACACGCCATAGGATGGTGGATATATATATATGTATATATACATGACTTGATGTGTCGATTGAAGATGTGGATAATGCATGTCAGTACTCGGTATTGGAAGCGTAGCATGCATAAGCAGTGTTTGTTCAGACTCTATGGTGGAATTTGGGAGTGCTTGGCTTGCGAGTATAGTTGTAGTAGTATTTAGCGATTTGTTTGCATGACAGGTTTTAGCGCATCAGAATGTGATGCGTTGTCCGACAAAGCTTTCCACCGACTCGGACCTTTCCGAGATCCGATTCAAGGAGGGCGTTGGGGTTGGGGGACATGTCATGATCGGCAAATCTGAGCTCGCGTGACAGCGGTAGCGGTAGGTACCAAGAGTGCCAAGGGCAAAGAAAACAAAGTACCCGATGAGGGTTGAGAGTAATTTCGCGGAGCGGGAGTGAGACGGAGGAGAGTCGGCTGGGCTGGAGCATCGGACGTGGAATCGCGATGCCAAGCGGGGAAAGTTTGAAGTGGAGCGGTTCCTGAGTGTGTGAAACACGGGCTTGCAGCCGTGTATTACTCATGTGTGACAGACAACGGCCGACAACCGGGTCCTTTCTGCACGTTGTTGGGGGGACAAAGCAAGGTTATTGCTAGGGGGTCAGCTTTCTCACAAGGAACGGGCATGGTGAGCGGGATTTGCACATGGCATGTCTTGCCCTACACCTCATACGGCGAGAAGAGTCAGGATAGGAGTAATGAAATTGCGATGTTCACAATCTCGACTTTTGGGCAGAGAGCGGGTTCCCGGCTAGCAAGGCTGCAAAGGAAATTTTTCTATTGAATTCTGGTGTCACACGGAGATTTCTGTGCTAGCGCTGAGCCAAACCCTTGATTCCCATGTTACAGGCTTCTAAGCTGCATGTGAAGAGGCAGCGGTGGTGAAAGCCATGGGGCGTGGAGGCTAGGTTCGTCCGATGGTCCGTTATTTTTTTTTCCTCTCTTAAGCCCGAAGGCGCGAGCTGCATGGACGCGGTGGAACGGTGGGGAGTAATGGGGCAGCAAAAAAGAAATTACACCTACATACCCCGTACACATGGCAGTGAAGAAAAAAGAAAGTAGCGTCCGTGTGGGAAGCGGAGTACAGGTGGTGCGAGCCCGAGGCGAGATGCACGGCGAGCGGCAAGCGGATGCTACAAGATGCCGAAGGCGCCTACACTATTCTATTCAGATGCAAATGTGGATGCGGAGGCTAAGATAGCGATACAGTCAGCCACTCAGTGTATGTACGGATTATTGGGGCGTGATTGGTAATGGGCGGTAATGTAAGGGTAAGAGAGTTTGGGCCAAGGCAGGACACGATGGGCAGACGAGCAGACGGTTGGCCGTCGATGGTTGGGTGCAGGTGGTGGTGTCGCATGTTCCGTGTACCTTGAGGCTGGGCTGGGGCTAGTGTGGGTGAGACAGGGCGGGACAACAGCAATGAGGCTCAGGCAGCGGATGCCCGTATCTCGTACTCCGTACTCATGGGTATGTATGTATGTACTGTATGTGTGCAGGGGTGCAGTGGACGTTGTCGCTGGGAGTCGGCTGACGGGGCGATGCGGCCAGCTGTATGTTGATGTCATGGCGGGCCAAAGAAAAAGCAAGCTAACAGCACCCAACGCACATGTTTTGCGCCTTTTGCAGATAGTTACAGATGATTAGTATCGGTCGCGTATGTACAAAGAGGGTACCTCGTAGAGGGTACCTCGTAGAGGGTAAAGTTTAGGCGCAGAGGCCACGACATGAGGCGCATGTTGCAGAAAGGCTGGGCTATGGCCACGGGGGCCTAATCAGCACTTACAGCAGACGCGGCGTAGTACCATGTATGTACAGTGTGCTATCCATGTACATACGTACATGCGCACATACAGTGTCACAGTGTTTAGGTGTACTGGATTACTGTGTACGGAATACGGAGTAAAAGATTGTTTTGTTGATGCGACCGGGTAGTACTGCAAACGAGATTGAGCGCACTCGCTCCCTCGCTCCCTAACCCGCCCCGTCATAGCCGCTCACGTCGCGGGCCTAAACTTACTGGACTGGACCCCCCCCCGGCCACGGCGCGCTGTGCAAGCCTCAGCCATCCGGAGCTTCCATTACCACACCCTGCCTTTCATAATCTCTAGTCCGCCGCCCTGATCCGCCCGTCTTTCTCTTTTGTCCGCCTCGCCCACCCTCGTCTGCTGTTCTGTTGGTCTCTCTGATAGACAAGACCACCCGTCAAACCGTCAACCGTCAACCGTCAAAGACGACGTTCTGGTCGCCTGTCCATCGCCCTTGCCCTGCACCGTCCCTGCGCCACAGACGATCCCACCACACGCCCCCGAGCGCAAGCCCTAGACCTGCCCTGTCCACCATGACGAACAAGAGCTACCTCGCCTTTCTCGACAACGGCACCGCCTCCGATATGCTCTCACGCACAAACGTCCCGGGCCTCTCTGTCCTGCCCAGTCTTATCCCCCACCGCGTGCGCCGGAAGTGGAGGGCTACCAAGTCGCGGATACGCAGTCGCCAGACGCCAACCTCATCCATCGCCTCGCTCGAAACCTCCTTCTCGCCCTCGGACACACTGCGCTCGCTGCGCACCCATTCGTGGTCCATATACGATGCCCAGTACCTCTTTCTAGCCATCGTCGCCATCTTCTCCCTCTCCGTCAGCGAGGCGCCGGGGCCGTTTGCAAAGACGTTTATCGCGACGCTGCTCATGACAGGCCTCTGCCTGCCCATTACCCGTCAATTCTTGCTCCCATTGCTCCCCACTCTTACCTGGCTATTCCTTTTCTCTAGCTGCAAGTACGTACACTCGCCAA
Source organism: Pyrenophora seminiperda CCB06 (assembly GCA_000465215.2). Taxonomy (NCBI): domain Eukaryota; kingdom Fungi; phylum Ascomycota; class Dothideomycetes; order Pleosporales; family Pleosporaceae; genus Pyrenophora; species Pyrenophora seminiperda. Next base: position 952,431 of record KE747818.1, on the reverse strand, counting down.
CCCTGCACCGTCCTTTCGTCTGGAAGAGGCCAGACGGACTGCGACGCCGTACATGAGCTAGTGCTGACTTCACCCCTAGATACATTTCTGCAGACTACCGCCCTGCCATCTGGGTCCGTGTGCTCCCCGCCCTCGAGAACATCCTGTACGGCGCCAACCTGAGCAACATCCTGTCCGCCCACAAGCACACCGTCCTCGACATCCTGGCTTGGTTGCCTTACGGTGTCGTACACTATGTCTCGCCTGTTATCGTCAGCGCCTGCATGTTCATCTGGGGCCCTCCTGGCACCCTTCCCATCTGGGCACGCGCTTTTGGCTACATGAACATCACCGCTGTACTGATCCAGATCGTCTTCCCGTGCTCCCCGCCGTGGTATGAGAACGCGTACGGACTGGCCCCCGCCAACTACAGCATTCCCGGAGACGCTGCCGGTCTCAAGGCCATTGACAAGCTCACCGGTATCGACATCTACACCTCGACCTTCCTTGCCTCACCCATGGTCTTTGGTGCTTTCCCCTCCCTGCACTCCGGATGGGCCACCTTGGAGACGTTGTTTATGGGACATGTCTTCCCCAGGCTGTTCCCCGTCTACGTTGGCTACACCATGTGGTTGTGGTGGTCAACCATGTACTTTTCCCACCACTACGCCATTGACTTGGTTGCCGGCAGTCTGCGTAAGCCTTCATATCCTTGTTTGACCAACTCTAGCTAACATGAACCAGTCGCCGGTATCTGCTACTTCTTCGGCCGCGCCAACTTCCTTCCTCGCCCGCAATCCGACAAGGAGTTCCGATGGGACTATGACTACGTCGAGGTTGGCGACCCAATGGACGGCGCTGGCTACAGCATGCTCGACATTTACGAGGAATTTCAGCCCCACTCCGACTCTGACGATTGGGCTAGTGGCTCCTCGTCATCCTACTCCACTGGTGGCCGAAGCCCCATCGGCGCTCCATCGCCCACTGACGACAGCCAAAGCCTTTGGGAAGGCGATACCGTAGGATCCGACACCGAGCACACGATCCGCAAAGACTAAGACCACAACCATCTATACCTCCGCCACATCTGTACTCATTGCTAAACCCGCACTTTACCTCTCACCCCCAGGTGACGGCCTTTACGACCCCATGCATTGGAACGGAGTTTTTGTTTGCGAAGCATTTCAGCCATCCATCAAGTGGCGATGGATTTCACGTCATAGAGTCCTGGTATCGGCACAGAGTGCATCAGACGATACATATCTTGTCACCAACCTCAGGATCCACCGACCATTATTTTCTCTGGGACCTTCTTCGTAGCGCCTACCCGCGCTGTTTATTGTAACCCCTACCTCTTATTTTGATACCCAAGTCGTTCGCTCTTACTTCGGACCATTCTGGTAACTTGTAAAAGTACCTCATGTGTTGCATACATTCGCTTCCAGCGCTCAGCCGCTTTTTTTTTCTTTTCTTCTTTCCTCACACTTCTCACCCTTGTAATAGGCGGTTGAATGCTTTCTGTATAGGGGAGACGTTTTTTTTTGGTCTCATTGTCTCATGACCTTTTGTGATATGGGATGGATGGCATGTGCACAGTTGCATGAATTGGGCCGAATTGGGAAATATATGGTGGACCAGTGGACCCTCTTCGTTTCTTATGAAGGCCTGCCACCACTGCGAAGTGATATATTATTACTAGTGTAATGCTTAATGGAATGGAAATGTTTGAACGAGGCGATTAATGGATCAATTTCGGAGAATACCTGGTACTGCTAGTGATTGTGATTTCTTGCCAAGCAAGTTACTATTTATGCATGACATTCTGCTGCGGCTACTAGTACTACATACTGCTACTAACATGACATTTCAGGCATGCCCATGCAGGTACTTGCTCATCACCATTGGCTTAAATACTTGGACCGAGACCGACTGCTACGTGGAATGGCATGGTCATCTGCTCATCATCGTCATGTTTGGGCTAGTGCGTGTAGCTGGAATACGAGCCGCCTCGATCCAATGTAGCCTATTATCATGTGTGTGTATGTGTATGTGTGTTTGCTCAAGCAGGCAGAGCCTTTGACTAAGATTCAATTGGTATGCATACTATCATACTCAAATCATACTCAAAACAGGTCCAGTAGATCCTGGTTGCTCTTCTTGCTCTGGTCACCGCCTAATTGCTGCGTTGGTGGCGGAGGCTGGTTTGTGTCCATGCTCATACTTGCGAACCCGTTCATCATGTCGTCGCTGCCCATCCGTGTGCTTTGAACAGGTGCCGCGCCTCCTCCGTCTCCAAATAGACCCATCAAATCGTCCATGTTTGACTGCTGTGGGGCAGGTGCGTTGACAGCCGGGGATCCAACACGTTGCGGGGTACCTGCAAGGCCCTCCAAACCGGAAGCCCCAAATCCAGGTTGCTTTTGCATTGAAGCAGGCGCGGAGCCATCAAAGTCGATGTCTAAGAGATTTTCCATGTTATTCGGTGCTTGTCCACTGACTGCTGCTGCAGCGGCCGCCGCCGCAATCGGGTTTTCTCGCGCCTCTTCTTGTTGCTCCTCGATCGCAGCTCGTTGCATTGCCTCGGCGCCAAATCGGCCTTGTCCGAGGAAGGCCTCTGGAGGCTTGTGGTAGACTGATGCCAGTGTTGATAGTTCTGTAAGCAGATTCTCCAATAGTTGAGGAGGTAGTGAACGTATTGTGGATGTGATTGGGGGCTTGTCGGAAAGCACAATATCCTTGGTAATCTGTGGGTCACTGGAAAGTAGACGCCAGTAGACATAAGCTCGATCTCGGATATCCGGGTTGTCGTTGTCTGCAGTAGCAGCTTGCAAGACCTTGGTCACCAAGCCTTGTGCTTGATCGGGTTTCTTTAAGAAAAGCTTAACAACAGCTGTGATGATTTGGAGTTGGGTCTATTCAGTCAGCCTGTGCTGTATAATCTTTTGAAGTTGTTGCGTGCCTACCTGGGTGAATTCTTCGGCAAAGGTGTCCACGAAATTCGACAGTATCTCCCCAGCATTGTCGATCTTCTCTGCGTATTCTCCAACAATCCAGATAAGAGATGCTCTTGCATTAGGCTCATCCAGTTCGTCTATACACTGGCAGAGTGTCGGTATTATGCCCTCGTAACCAGGGTACTTTCGGAAAATGTCTTTGATGACCACGATCGCTTCCTGGACAACGTAGTTGACCTTGGTGTTGATAAGGTCAAGTAATGTGTTGACACACTTTTCGCTCGCACTTTCAATCTTGATGGCGACTTGTCCGATGGCTTTTACGGCGCGTCGTACAAAATCCATGTCCACCTCCATAGCGTACTCCTTCAATTCGGCCAGTAGCTGGTCCACGTTCTTGTCGTTGGCTATCCGCACCATAATCTCCAGCTTCGTCATCTTCAGATACGGTGGATCATTGTATTTGCAAAAGAAGACGCGCATCTCTTTGCTGAGGATATCGGATTGCTTTTGGAGGAGGAGGTCAATGTTCCGTAGTGCGACATACTGTACTTCTGGTGCTGAGGAGACGAGTGTGACTGTAGTAGATTAGCAGTGGTTTGCATGTTGGACAGCAAAACGGCTACCTAGAGGTGGTGCCATCTTCTTTGTGTACGACTTCATCATCTCAGGAGAAATGTTTCGCATGTGTAGAAAGACAACCTTTACAGCTGCGAGAACCACACTCGGGTTGACATGCTGAAACTGAGGAACAACTCGTTCGCAAATGTGCTCTGCCTCCTTGACATCTACTGCCTTGTAGTCTGCCAAAGTGGTGAGTAAAGTCACCCGACCCCATTCTGTGCACTCGTTCAGGGCCAAAAGCATCTTCTTGAGCTGTTGTGATGAGATGACAAGAGCCTTTGTCTCCGGTGCTGCCTCTTGAATCTCTACCAGGGCTGTCACCGAGTTTGCGACTACCATGGGATTTGGGTCGCCAACCAGTTCCTGCAACTGTTCGAGGAAACCATTCTCCATGCACATGGCGGGTGCGAGATCAAAGAGTTTGGCCACACACAAGGCCGCCGTTTTCCTGACATATGGCGATTCATCTCTCAACGTTTTCCGCAGGGGCTCCTCCATGTAGTCGGTCATCTTATCCACACGAATGCAGCCCATTGTCCGTATCGCTAATGCTCGTATAAGGGGATTTGGGTCTTCCGAGTCTTGTACAAAAGTATTGACGGCGAGGATACAGAGGTCGGGATGCGATTTGGCGTAGTTCCTGGTACATGCCATCAGTCATCGGCCTCGGAGCAGTGCGCTGTATACGTACATGAGATATAGATACACGAGCTTCTTCTGATCCAAGTCGGCGGTTGCGATATTCTTAAGCACATCGGGAAACAGGGCCGACACATCTTTGCCCAACGTCATGGACATGATGGTCTTCTGAATGGCTTCTTTCCTGCCGTAGTCTTAGCATCTCCGATGGTGCATCTCGCGTGATTGCATGCGCTCACCGTTCGTAGGCATATTGGGACCTGGAGAGACAATCAGTCATGGACAGCTATACTGGTTTCATGGGGCAAATCATACACCAGGCCTGCTCTCAATTCGAACGTCTCTCCTTTGCGCGGCGGCGCAAATGCACCTCTTATCCTATTGACAGCCATGTTTGTAGGATTCGCTGAGGCCGACTACGCAGCCAAACCCCTCCTGCTCCGGCTTACGACGACGTACAAGGCGCGCACTCGGTCGGTTCAGTATGGTGTTGTTGCAGTGACTCGGTCGAATATGGGCAAAGGGAATCGCTGTTTTCGTAGAAAGCCAAGTGGCGGCGTTCAGAGGAATACGCGGGACACGTCAATGTCTAGGTAGAGCTTCGCGACTGCCACCTTTGGTCATGGCGGTCCGTGCACCATGTAAGTAGGCACAACTCCGTTTCCGCCCCTCCCCCTGGCGTTCCCCGTGAACAGTTTCGCCTACCACGATAATGAGTATAGCAACATGGTGGGTTCAAAAACCAGCTTTGTATGGCCCGAGGTGCTAATGCAGCATAAAAGCCGTCCAACCTACCAAATCTACGTCGACTATTTGTGGAAGCGCGCAGCGAGGCAGAAGAGAGCGCCTACTCAAGGAAGGCCGTATGTCCTCACATATAGTCGCAATCCACATGGAACCTCGAGTTAAAAAAAAAGCTACAGTTCTACAACCTCGCCATCTTCATATCATCCATTGCCGCTTTTAGTCTGGTAGCGCAACGTATGACTTCCGCAAAGGCCATCGGTTCGTGAGATAAGCCATCGTCACATGAAACAGTAGATACCAACGCGGAATGGAACAAACTCTAGCAAGCTTCTTTTGCCTGAATCTCTCCATGCACTCTATTCCAACATCCTCGAGTTACGCTATCGCACTACCTACCGCACGTAGACCCCACGTCACCATGCCCATGTCATCACACAATGGTGAAGATGGCCAAGGCCAAGGCCAAGAAGCAGGATTCCCGCATCTTCCGCACTTCCGATGACAGCACACAATACGAGGCTGTTACATCTGCGTGCCTGATCGCCACATGGGGTCCTGAGACATCCGTGTTTTGGAGCCTTCAATGCGTCAATGCATAACGTCAACGAGGTTGAGCGAGCAAAAGATCCGCAAAGAAAGTGCACTTCACAATCATTGCGGAAAACACATGATGGTATTCGTAATAAAATAAATCTTATGGTGTATGAATTGTAACTGAGCACTTTGAGAAATAAAAGAAATAGCGCCCTCAGAAACCAGTCCAGTGAAGCGCTCCGCTTCAACCCTCCGTAGAGTGACCCTCCGTTCCCTTCTAGGGACAGAAGAACGTTCTATGTGAAGCACAAGGCCATGTTGTCATAAAAGAGGAAAGTACTATTACAGCATGCATCTCCCTAACCCTAAAGCCAACCCCCATCCATCTCCCCATCCGTTATTGGAACGCTTAAGCGACGAACTCACGCTCGGCGAAGCTGCGACGTGCAAATCGTCCGCGACGTCCACCGAATCCGGGAGAGCGTTGCTTCTGCTTCTGGCCTTGGGGCTTTGCGGCAGGTGCAGCCTTCTGGCCGCCTTTCTGTGCGCCGTTGTTACCGCCGTTGTTACCGCCGTTGTTACCGCCGTTGTTGCCGCCACCGCCACCGCCGTTAGCGACAGTGAATCGGATGCAGTCATCCTGGGGGCCACGCTGAGCAACGGGCATGATTACATTCTGATGGTTGGAAGCAGAGGTAATGGTGCAGGCACGGTAGACACCTGCAGGGAGACCGGCGGCAAGATTAGCCGAGAGAACGCCGTTGGTACCGGCATTGTTGATACCCTTGAAGAAAGCAAAGGTCTGGGCGTCGAGGGGGTTGGCAGGGTTGGCATTGCCGTTCATGTTCTGGACGGTGATATGGGTATGGCCGACGATCTTGCCGTCCTTCAGAGCCTGAGGAGCAGCGTAGTAGGTGTTGTCAGGGTTGGTGAAAGATCCAGCGACCAAGTTGTTGATCTTGACAGAGAAGTTGATAGCTGAGTTTGCATTGACATTGTCGCCGTTCTTAGGATTGGTGAAAATGGTAGACACCATGTTGGCAACTGCAGGAATGTCTCCCATAACTGTACAATGATAATTAGCAAGCAATTCCACTAGTCATGTCAGAACCGAACTTACCAATTGAGTTGCAGGAGCCCTGCTTGACCTGAAGACCATTGGTAAGTGTCTTGCCCGTGCAGAAGTTGATGAAGTTGGCAGGGTCCCTGGTCAAGTTAGTACTAGCATCGGATATGAATACATTTTTGGTGACTTACGTAGCGGAAGCAGCCTGGCCTGCTTCTGCGTTGGCTCCAAGTCCATTGGCGTTACTGGCTTTCTGGACATTGGCAGGGTTGAGGCACAGGTTGTTGCCACCGCCGTTGTTGCCACCGCCGTTGTTGTTACCGCCGTTGTTACCGCCGTTGTTCTGTCCGTTGTTCTGTCCGTTGTTCTGTCCGTTGTTCTGTCCGTTGTTCTGTCCGTTGTTCTGTGCCTGAGCGACACCGGCTGCAAGCAGCATAGGGATGACGGTTGAGAAGCGCATGTTGAAGGCTTAGAATAGATAGTAATGTGTTTTTGTAAAAAAGAGTGACTTCCGGCTGGCGGTGGATTACAGAAAAATGGCAGATACGTTCAACGTAATCTGAATGAAGAATTAGAGGAAAGAGAAAGGAATGTAACCCTAAACTGGAGAAGCAGAGTGTGATGGAACAAGCGACTGATGATGGTGGGAAAGTATCTGGAGGAAATGCATTGCCTTAAGTCCTTGGCGATTGATAGAGGCAAATCTTGACCTGGTAAGGCGGCTGGTGGTTCCTTGGGCATGAAACCGGCGATGAAGGCAGAGACGTCTCAAGCCTGCCCATACTGGCATGGCTGGCAGCACGCACGGAGCGCGCGCATCAACTGGCGCTCAACTATTGACTGAGGCTCCCATGGAAGGATCTCGAGACTGCCAGTATGTGAGGCATTGAGGCGGAGATTCAGGAAACAGTTGGTGTGTGAGGTCCGGGGTTGTAAAGCAAGGAGTGCCGCGAAAACCGTTCGCGCTAGCCATAACAGGCAGCGCTCTTACTTTATCTAGTTAGCGGCCGCTTCGTACCTGTCACTTTCGGGAATCGTCCCAAATTTTGAGGATTGTGCACTCAAACCCTCATGATGCCTTACTATGCGCCATGCGGCGACCGCATCCACCGAGGACATGTGCGATTTGACCCGATCTGCCCAGTATCCATCACAGCTTCCTACCAGCGGGGAAATTGGGAAACGACGGTTGGCCCACCCTGGGACCCAAGCCTCCCCCTCACGAGCTTCACTGAGGCGTCTGTTAGAAAGCTCTCTCAACCACGAATGCGGCTAGTGCATGCTGTCATTTGTCTCGACCTGACGGGTGTCACGGATGACAAGCACGAAAGGGCCGTTAACAACCCCCAAACGTGCGTGTTGCATTACACTGTGCGTCGTTCTAGATGATCCAAAATGTACTCACCGCGCATACAACTGTATGACGGCACTTCTCAATCCGAGATCTCCACTGATCTACGTTATGGGATGCTTGGAACGGAAGTCTTGGAAATGCTTGTTTACCCACATGCCGCCTTGGAAACTCCTTCACGACGCGCATCTGCCGCCACTACGCAGTTAACCCCATCTTTGACACCCGGAAAATAGTCGTTAATCATTCAGTATCTTGACATCCTGCCTCACCTACCAGGCTCATATCCCCTGTTCACTACATACGCGTTGCAAGAAAGTGCCCTCGGTTATGACAGCCTGAGACACCTCATGTCAAACTCCGCTAAGCGTTCGGCACGCCGACATCCTGGGGGATTACTGAATCAGGATTGCCTTATCCGGCTCGGTACAACGGCTTGCCTGAGGCAGGGCGCGTCTTCAGGAGCAGTGATCTACATCTGTAACCAACAGCCACAGAAACTTCTCGAGTTCCACTTCCCAAACAGTAATGAGAGAGGCTGGTAAGTACGGAGTAGGAGTACAATCAATATGCGGTGTTTTGGTTTGTTAATCTTGATTGCGGCCGCGACCTGGACTGAAGACACGCGTTCTTTCGGAGTTATCGACATCCATCAATTTCGACATCAGATGGTCAAACGTCCCTCCATCACCTCCACAGCACTACCTTCGAGATAAAGCTCGGAAATGGTCTGGCTCTGCGTTAAGTCGATCTCGATTAGGATCTCGCTCCGTCGTCCCATTTCCACACCTTGTATTATCTCATATTTCAACGTCTCGCTACTTCCACCTTCCGTCAGCGAAAGATAAGCTGCTAGGTCGCTGGCGGCGCTTCCAGTGGCTGGATCTTCCAAAGCGCCCTCGATCATTCTTGTCCTCAGTTTCACTACTCCACTCTCGTTCTTTCCCATTCGAACGAAGAAGTACGTTCCGATGAACGTCTTACACCAATCTTGGTTCAAGCCGTCAACTACCAGAGCTCGCCCAGCCAGTGTTACCATACCCAGCGTCTCTTCATCATCTAATTCGACTAGAACGAAGGTCATGCCTTTGACGATCGAGACAACCGGAAAGTCATTGTGAGCCTGAATCTTGCCTTGTTGGTGGGCTTCCGCCAGTCGAGGATACAATGCGAACAGCTCGTCCTTGCTGCATCTCTTCTTGTGGATATGACTATAGTCGTCAGTTTGGGTACGTTTTTTGGGCTTAATGTTGCTGATTGTATCATGGACAGCAGAACGTAGTCATCTGTCTGACATCGCCCTTCACGCAATAATCCACTATTACAGGAACGGAATACGCATAGATCAACGTACACATCATGGGGTATCGCTGCCTTCACCCTCATCTCCGCTACGTCTTCACATTGGCGTAACAAGTCAGCACAAGGCCTGTGTCCAATCAAACTTGACGTTTACGAACCGTATTGCAGATGTACTCTACCTGCTTTCAAGTTGAATTTTGCGTTGATCGTACCACTTTGAAAACCGCGCTCCCGAGCAGTTCTTCCGAGGATGTAACATGCTGTGCCTACTGTCGGATGGCCAGCGAAGGGAAGTTCTTGGGTCGTCATAAAAATATCCACAGTCCATTCATCATCGTCAGTGGCTGCAGATTTCTCATGCAAGAATGTTGTTTCCGAGAGGTTGAACTCTCTTGCGATGATTTGCTTTTGTTCCTGATTGAGCATGTGTCCATTCGGGATTCGCACAACCGCTAGCGGATTGCCTTCATACGGCTTGGCCGTGAACACATCCAGGGTCACAAACTCCAGTTTAGAGGATGATGTCATGGTTAAAGAGCCGTGGTAAAATCGACCTTGGTTGATTTAAATGGATAGACGGAGTATGTCCGACATGGTTAATTTTATAGATGCGGTCCTGATGACTCATCTATAGTAGCTTGTTCAACGCTGGAGGATCTTGCTAGGTACCCCGCCATGACAGGTAGGTAAAACATGGGACTTCAGCGCTTTGCAGCTAGACTAGCTCTTTGTAACACAAAGAGGGGGAGAATGATGGTATTGATGATCATCTACGTGTAGGCAGAAGGTCTTTTACATGAATATGGGCGCTAGTGGCATTTTAGTCTTAATGTGTGCCAAGCGTGAAGATGAGGAGCAAGACGGACACAATACAGCAAACACACTTGGCTCAGATTATCGCCTCGTCGTTGGATATGGTTGAAGGTAGGAGTTTGCAGAAGTTGCAAGCAATGCGCTAGGTTCGTATGTCTAACAAGTCGAGGAATCCCAGAAACTACTACCGGTAGTCACAGAAACAAAGTTGCAAACGAAACTTGGTCAAATCATGTCACGCCAGACCTTGGTGTGTTTCGCAACAGACGTGATGCCCAGATTTCTTATGAGATTCGGTTCAGCTCGGGGTCAGCATGCACAAGTCGCTAAGAGCCATTAGCTCGACAGTACGTTCACGCAGCCTGGCCTTGAAGCAAGTGGCGACGCTGTCCCTCGTATTATGGCTGTAAGGAAACGTGTACCAAGGATTATCGTAGCGACAAGACTGACTCGGAGCTACATACTCTTACCCAAACACGACAGGGTTGCGAAATATTGAGAGCAGCGGCTGTAAGCTGGCAGTTCTCGTACTGCGGAGAAAGCCAGATCAAGTGAAAAGCTTGGCAGAAGATGGCGACGTAATCACGGTGGGTGTCTGCAAACTAACATTAGTTGCCTAGCCCATGCCAAAGCGAAAGCGACTAGATAAGGAAGGGAACTTGATGCTATCGCGCGGTGTTATGAGTCTAGCGAGCGACAAAGTTGATATATGGTATACCTCTGTTCGGATGAGCGCAGGGGCAGCTCGGGTGGCGCAAAGTTGCCTATAATGCGCATGATTCCCCGTTACAAGGATCATGCTGCTCCCAAAGGAGTAGGTTCTTGGGCTGCAACGAGTCAGAACAGTCCAACCGGGACGTTTTGAGTGTGGAGACGTCGAGCCTGTTAGCCGGTCTGTCTGTCTGCCATGCCTAGGAGTAAGCAGATCGCCACGGAGATTATCCTAACGGGCTCTATTGATTTACTGTGATATGCGCACGCAGCGTTCCTGAAGCGGGCTTCTGCGTGTGTGGTGTTGAATGGTCTTACATGCACTGGTACCCGTCCCTGACAGGCAGCCTTGTTAATTACTTGGGAAGGCTTTCTCCGAGGCGCAGGTACAACGCAGGTACAGGTCGGCCATGCGCCGGCGACGAGCTTAGGCGAGATGGTATGGAGACGCACCGGTCAGCATTTCTGGATCTGAAGACTCGTCGAGCTGATGCTTCGCATTGGGTTGGCACTTTTGGACGGATGAAATGAGATAATCTCGGGTGGGTGATTTCCAGGCCAAGAGAAGGGCGTACTAAACAAACTACAAGGCCGATCGTCGGCATAGTCTCTGACAAGTCGTTTCCGAGTTTCCGTCATGCGGTCCATGATGCAGCAGCAAGTGTATTTGCCGTGCAGGCTGGAAGTTTGGGCCGAGCTCTAGCAGAGTCAATGAATCCTATCGGACTCGGTCCGACGGTGTTAAGGGTGCAAAGCAAGAAAAGCAGGAAAAGCAGGCGTGGCAGGCAATGCAGGATTCGGTGGATCTTGATGCTTTTTCTTGTAAGTTTTCAAATTGATAGCTGCTGGCTACGTGAGCTTGGGGTGCAGGACAGGCGTCTCGCGGCACGCCTGGACGAGGGCAGTGATGGATCCGCGCGGCTGCAACTTGTCGTGTGCAGACTCTCAGAGCCTAGGCTGCGAGAGCCAACTCTGTGGGGTTTCATGATCAACGACGCCAACCAATGCTACACGTTGCGCTCAAAAGGGAGAGAATTTGGGGGTAAAATTGGCCAGGAGCAGTAACATTTGCAAAGCAATAGAGTTCCTGCAGCGTCATCATGGATCAGCACAGAGGCCTTATCGCGAGGTGACGGGCGTGGTGAGAGTGGGCATAGTATGTACAGGCTCACCCTCGTAGGTGCAGCCATGGTGCAGGTCCTATTGGCAGGGCGGAAGAACGGGACCAGTATGTGTGCAGTCGAGCGAGTATGGATGTGGAGTGAGTTCGCAGTAGCTAGTGTGGAAGGCGTGCTGCAGTGAGGGCAAGGGCGGCCGACGACGAAGCACGCCGCGACTCAGTGAGGGAGGCTCCCGGAACGACGACGGACGACGGCTTTCCGCAGCGCTCTAGCTTGTACCACATGCCACATGCGCCGCTGGCCCCCTCCCCCCATGTTTTGGCGGCGGCGGTGGTATTGCTTACTGTAGGCCGCGAGCAAAGAGGTGACGTCTCAGGGTCCGGCAGCCATGATGGGCCATGGCTCGTCCAGGCCATGAGGCGAGAGTACATAGGTGTACGTACTGCGTCTGTGTGCTACCTGTGTGCTACCTGTGTGCTACATATAGCAGTACCGGTACTTGAGGCTGTTACGTAGTTGCAGTGAGCGGCATGGCAGCATCATGGATGGGCGTGCAGCACGCACCAGCACTGCTTTTGCGCAGCCTGGGCAGAAGAGTGGGCATGGGCAGGGCAATGCTGGCTGCGAAGCGGAGCGGGGTTGCACGCAAGCAGTGCGCAGTGGGTGCAGTGGCACAGTGGGCAAAGGGCAAAGGCGTCGTCGACGCCCGCCTAGGCCCGGCTTGGTCACTGGCGCTCGGGGAAGAGAAGATGAGAACCCCTGTCACTGACGCCACTTATCACTTATGCAAGTGCGTAGCCGGCCATCACGGGCCTGTTGCAGGGATCAGGGGGAAGAAGCATTGGCTAGGGAAACGCAAAACCCTTTCGGTGCTATCGTATACCTACCCGTTGTCTGCCTTCCAGCCCACGGCTCCTTCACAATTCACAATTCCCCCCAGTTGACACCCGTTACTCGACCCTGCACGGTCGCGTTTGTCCTTCATTTGTTCTGCGTTCTGCCTGCCCCCCCACCACCCGGACCACCCACTGCACCCCAAACACCCTACCCGCATACTACATACAGCTGCCCATCGCCTGCAGCCACTTGGACACACCCGCCTGCCACTTCCTCTGTCTGACCTACCCACCTTCCTTCCTTCATAACACCAACTGCACCCAACTCGCATTGACAGTCACGTTCGCATCTACCGCCAAGGTCCCGACTACCTCGCGCGGGAGTCGATTGGCTCATCGATTCGTGCCCATCAACTCCACAGTAGCCATTACCAACATCATGGCCCCTTCAAATCATTCGCGCACTTCATCGGACGAGTCGACGAGCTCGTCCATGGCTTACATACTTGAGCACGTGTTGCAGTATCCTGGCAGCTATGACATCCCCCTCAAGACTATGTACGAACTGAACCGCGTCGACCGCGCCACACCCTTCCCCAAGGGCCTCAGCAAGTCACCGAGCGGGTCGCCCATCACCGGATCCTTCGCCTGGAGCAGCACCGAAGCCGCCACCATGAGTTTTACTTCGTCTCTGATGAACCAATTAAAGGCGCTACCTACGCGAACCAGCGCGCTTCCGCCTGCCTTCATCGTCAACTTTGTCACGCGCACCTTCATGCCCGAGCCCGCCGACGTGGACTGGGGCCAGGCCCTCACTGCACTCGACTATCTCAAAGACCTGGAGACGCGGCGGCGTCGGGAGATGACTACGGCATTCGGCGCCCTCGACGTACACAGGGACACGTGGGATGCTGACATGGCCTGTGTGGCGGAAAAAGCACCCGGCATCGCCCTCTGGATCAACAACCTTGAGGGCAAGAACCAGATAGCTGAATCGTATTACGCGCAAATTTGGATGGGTATCCGTCGATGGGTAAGCTCTCCCTGGCCCACTAATGCTGTTGACGTGGACTAACAACAGCTCGTAGATCATGATCAACCATCTCTCAGACCCAGAGTTCAACAAGCTCAACTGCATTAGCTACCTCAACACTCTCTTCCCTCCTGTCCATGGCCAGACGCAGCTTCCCTCGCAGTCCTTGAACCATGAGGCGCTTAAAGAGGAGCGCCACATCTTCTTCGACATGATTAGCCAAGTGCAGAAGAAGGGCCCAGATGTCCTACTACCCTTGATTAACAGGGACAAACGCCCAGACGATGAGACCGGTTGGCCGTCTGTCCAACGTATCGTTGACAAGTATCTCCGTGTCGCACAGAACATGATTCAAGACTGCATGTCGACCCATGGACCGGAGTCGTTCGACCGCTATATGAACGGCCTAGGAAAAGATAAGAAACACGACTCTGGTGTAAGTTTCGGCTCCGAACGTAGGCCAAGTCTAGTCGCAAGCGTACATGAGAAGCAAGTACCCGAGCCCACGCAACACTATGCCCCGTCGACCAAGGGCCTCAGCAAGCTAGAGAGAATCACCCGCGAGTTCAAGCGTATGCGGGTCAAGCCCAGGCCAGAAGTCGAAGAGATCACGCAATTCAACCCTCATCCAAGCGAACCGGCGGGAAAGAAATCGCTTAAGAAGGCCCGATCGTTGGCAAATATCAAGTTTGGCAATGGCAGCTCAGCGTCCCTCGCCAGTCGGAAGGCCAGCGACGCCGCCTTCGATCCAGACCAGATGAAGAAGCATCGCCTGATGTACGAGTCTTCGCACAGCCGCAACACCAGCGCCCAGGCTTGAACAGCCCGTGAGCTCTTCATGACTGTTCCACGATTTCACGCCGGGTTGCGCCTTCTATCTACGCCTGTTACATATATTACATGCATGATGCATCTCCGATGCTGACACGGAAGGAAAGGCCAGAAGCGGATTTCGGACCGATGCGGCACGTGATACTCAAACCACGAGGACCAGGGCCAACATTGTTTTTGATTCATTGAAATACCCTTCATTTTTTTCGTCCAGGTTACGAGGACATGCCCACTTTTTAACCGCCGCTGTCGTTGTATAGCCTCTCCATTTTAGCGGGCGTTATCCGAAGTAGTTACTTTGGGACAAAATTCTCCATTTTTTTCACGCTGTTATGTGGTTCATGTTAAGCAAAGCATGGTGTTCAGGAATAGGGTGCATTGGCCATGGCGTAGCATACGACTATTTCGGGAGGCATGTTTTCTTTTTTTCTTTTTACTTCTTCGTGCCATGTACATATGAGTGGGCACTCAAGCCTGGCTGGATTCCGGATACGCTTCTACGTCGGAAGTTTTGGCCGTTGTTCGACGAGTAATGGTTAATCAAAATCAATATCACAATCACACATACGTTTCAGTGTCTTGTAGAGTTGCTTACACTCGTATTGGCGGCGTCGCCACAGCGGTGATCAGGCGCGGAAGCGGGCGGCGGGCGGCGAGCAGCTGTTTACGTCCAACTGAGGCTGCATTGCACGCAAACGACTGCTATCTTCGCATCGAGCTTGCAGCGTTTTTACAATACGAAAGTTTGTTTTGTTGCATAATCAAGTGAGAATGAATCAGTAACCCTGACAGTTGCAAACCTTGTTTTCAATCACTTTGTCAACCAAACGCGCTTCGGTTACCACATGCATCGGCACCACGACACGAGGGTAAGTCGACCCGCTACACCTTACCCTTTGTAGCGTTACCGTCTGCTGCCCGTTGCAACGTCAATGGACAATGAATCAGTCGGCAGCGTGTAGCGACTCTAGCGAGCACGCGCCACGCCCGAGGCTAATCGCAAAGCAACACCTGCACCAAGCGCGCGAGATGCCTTGTACACCTAGCAAACCGACACTCGAGGAAGTTCTACGCGATGCGCGCATTGCTGGGAGCCGATCATTCACACCACCCCCATCCGAGGTACCGCCATCCTCCACATGTGAGCCCACGTTGACCAAGTTCGTCAACCCCCGTCAGACCCGTCAGACGGCCCCGTCTGCCGCAGCACCGCCCAGACGTACCTTCTTCGACCCTTGGAACAGCTCCGGTACTGGCCATCAGCGCGCGGAGAATCGCCTATCTGGCTCTACTACATGGCGCGCCTCGCGCAATCTTAAGCTTGGAGAGCAGTACAAAGCTGGTATAGACGGGACGACGGATGCAAAGAGCCTCAGGACAAGGGGGCAGCAGAGCCTTGCTGAAGCATGGGCTTCTGGCAGCGCAAGCCGGAATCTACCACAACGCAATCATGCCGATGCCACTGGAATGCAACATGAGCAACCATCAGCTAACCATGAGCAAATTGAAGAACACGGTATGTCTGCAACCTCGCTGTACACGCACGCCAATTGATAACGCTGCATAGCAGAATCAGATGGCGATTTTTCAGGACCCGCTTCAGGACTAGTCGAGAAGCAGATATTTGCAGGGCTCTGCTTCTATATCAACGGCTCTACGGCGCCTCTAGTCTCTGACCTCAAACTCAAGCGACTGCTAGCAGCACATGGTGCCAGACACTCCGTCACCCTGGGTCGTCGAACAGTGACGCATGTCATACTCGGGCCGGTAAGCAAAAACGGCGGTGCAGGTGGTGGTTTGGCTGCCACCAAGGTCCAAAAGGAGATTGCCAGGTCAAGTGGCAAGACCGTCAAGTTCATAAATGCAAAATGGTACGTTTTGCATGCTTCTAGTGTTTCGTCTTCATACCTCAGCCTTCATCTAACCCATATCGTATTCTCATGCACAGCACCCGCCGTGACATTGTTACTGACATATGCAGGGTCTTGGACAGTATCCAGGCAGGACATCGCCTCGCTGAATCGCGGTACTCGCCGTTAACACTTACACCTAAGGTCCAAAATAACATTGTGGGCATGATGTGCGATAATGCTTCGAACAAAGAGCGAGGGTGACAACCTCAATACGCAACACTTTCCGACAGCCACTACACCTACTCTACATCAACCGTTGCTGAAACCCCACGCCACAAACGCCGATGCGGCCAGCAATATAGCTAGGACCAAAGGGAGCGAGATGATCGGTTCCTGCAGCTTAGAAACGTACTTGATCGAAATCGCGCCGCCTTCGGAATTTCGGCCGAGATATGCACCATACGGCACGAATCTAGGTCCATCCTGTTAGACACACTTTCTTGTTCCCTACTCTAGGTGTACATCTCTCTACTGCACATGAAACCATGGTTCAGCGGGCACAGCGCGCGGGGAAAGAACAGGAAAAGAAAAAGGGTTCATAGTTTGTGACGGGCCTCGAAGCTGATCATCAAGCCACTTCTGGACCCTGAGACGACGAAACTTTAAATGGCGCGAAGGCGGATACTAGTAACTCCGCACTCTCACGCTATGCCGCCTCCCATGCTGTTTTAGTATTAACCAACGTTTGGGCACCATGCTATGGTGCCTGTCCTGCTCTCTTTGTTCGTTGCCATCATCAAAAGCCAACCCCCCTTGGAGAAAGGTGCTAGAGGCAATATGCATCTCTCCCCCCTTTTAGCGTTGGCGCTTGTGTGAGGAACTTGCAGAAAGTATGGGACGCCATGACGATTTATTTACAGGCAAGCTGAACGAGAAAGACCCAAGTACCAGTTTACTCAACCCAGCCTACTATAAGCCGACCGTTGGCCAAAAGGGGCATATATTTCCCTGGCTTTTGGTTTCTTGTTGTGGCACAAGTTTGGGTTCGTTCGCGTTCGCACCCGCTTGCGGTCCACGTGGGCGTGTGAAAGTACTTGGTGGAGTACACACAGTGGAGTGGATTGATGTGAGCCGCTAATGACCGGCCCATTTCGCACGGGAACTACCGCGTTTCCAAGGGCAATGGCGCAATGCCCTTTTACACACTTTTGCAGCCCTGTAATAACACGCAACGTTGTGAGAATATTGGCCATGAAATGTGACTGGGTCCTCCCTCCGCTCCCAGGGTGTACCTCGGGCTGGTTGGCTGGCTGGCTGGCTGGGGCCGGGGTCGGAACTGCTAGGTAGGTGGCGTCAAAGTTGTTTTTAAACTCTATAAACCAAGCCAAGCCTGGCTCTGGGTCCCTCACTTTTCCAAAATTGCGACAACCATGACAGAAACTGGATTTGGCCCTTCTCCGTAGCATGCAACGGAAATGCGCGATTCGTGGGGAAAGTACAAAAGTATAATAAGTAGGGTTTGGGAGGTGCATGCCAGTTTTTTGTCATGGCTCGCATCGTCGTTTTCGCCCTTCTCCGCAACCTCGGACTAGTGGGCTTTCTCCGAAACCATGGGAATTATGGGTTCATGCAACGACTATCATGGGGGGGTTTTCGTGGTTTCCGCATTGTTTCATTGCTTGGTCGCCTTGGCAATCACCTTGGCGTGTGTTGGCGAGGCTTGAACAGTATTTTGTGGAATTCCCATGGTCACGAGTCGTATTCTTGTGGTAATGGACATGGCCATATGTGTGGAGATTTGCACCATTGTCAAGACCAGCAATGTAACACAGTGGGCCGGTTACTAATCTTTCTTTTTAAGAAGCCATGGTAGAAATTCATGTACATTTCCATGGAAGAACAATAATCTCCCCTACGCAGAGACACAGTGATAGATGTGTAGTATATGTACTGCGTGCCGAGCACCATTATTAAAGTGCAAACATATTCCGAACGCCGCAAGTGACTGGTATCGCTGTCCCATAAACGCCATTGTGCGCACCCAAAAGTTCGAATTGCAGCCAGTATCTGTAACCATGACTAACCAGCGGTTCTCGGTTTAGCCTTGGCTTGCTTCTTTGCCTTGGCATCTGCCTTCTGCTTCTTCTTCTTCTCTTCGAGCTTCTCGTCTGCCTTGCGTTTCAATGTTGCCTTCTGCTCCGCCGTCTTCTCAACCGGCTTAAAGAAGCCCTCAAGTCTGCTCTGTTGCGCCGTCTTCATATTTTTCTGCAACTTGGCTGCTCCATTGCGCACCCTGTCTTCATTGAAGTGTTTCTCTTCAACGAGAAATTTGACTAACCCCTCGACATCTGGGGCTTCCCATTTGAAGTCGCATTCTGGGTCATCGGCGGAGCGAACATCTGGTTCCAAGAAGAGGAGGCGCGCGTCGGCAAAAGGCCAATCGTCCGGAATGGTGAGTTTCTTGGATGATTGTGACTTGATGTGTTCGACAACTCCTTCCAGGTCATTGTGTTCGCGGATAAGTTTGAGAGCGGTACTAGGGCCGATGCCTTTGATGGGGTCGAGATAGTCACAACCGAGAAGAATGCAGAGATCGATGAACTGAATACAAGTTAGCGTGGTATGGCTGGTGGGTCCTGGGTTGCTCTACCTGCTTTCGCTCCATCTGTAAGCCTTCGAGCACCTTGTCCAAGTGGATTTCTAGGATGGGCTCCTTGCGTTGCTCACTGAAGGTGAGATGCCTCAGCAGAATCGGTGTATCAAAGGTCAAAGTATCCATATCCTCAGACGCCGCAGCATAGACCTTTCCTCCCCTTGCTAGCGCGGCACACTGAGCCTCAGCTTCAGTGGGTGCGACAATGTATGGGATACCCATGAGCTTGAGCAGGCGCTGGCACTCCTCGTTGTGCTCCCTCGTCACCCTGACCGTTCGCCGCGAGAACTTCTCCACATCTTCTGCAGTACCCGTCTCCTTTGCCTCCTCAGCCGCAGCGTGTGCCTCAGTCTTGCGCTGGAATCGTTTCGCAAGCTCACCAGATTTGAGCTTGGGTGGCGCGCCATCGAAGACGTACAAGGGCTTTATGCCATTGTCAACCATGCGCATTGTGCGGTAGAAGAGGCCCATGAGATGTGACGTTGTTTCACCCGTTTCGCTCATGAGTTGTTGGCCATCGGAACGGACTGCGATGAGAAAGCTGTAGATGCTCATAGACCTACACCATGTTAGGACTGAGAAGTGATGGCATCTAAAACGTATTCTTACGCATCCTATCCATGTTAGTGATTGAAGCAACACGGCAACAACAGTCATAAACATACTATCGCAACTTTGCGGCCAAATTGGTTCTTGATCTCTCCCTTCTTGACTGCCTCAGGTGTGTGCTCCTCAATGAGCTGGTACAGGTGCTTGATACCCATGTTGGCTCTGTTTTGCTGCGCTGCTTATGAGATGATTCCCGAATGCGTCTCGGCCTCTAGAGCATGGAACGTGGCGTGTAGAAGAATAGGCGGCCGCGTGGAGGCTGGAGAAAGTGACGGCAGTGATCGTCACGACGCGTCGCGCGTAATCACGGTCTGCATTTCTTGGCACAGTTACCCCACACATTACCTGTGATCGCTTATTGAGGCTCTGCAGGCTGCAAGGGCCTTCCAGATACATACAATAGTTGCCATCGAAATGCCCCACATTTCAGCATACATATACTGTACATGAGCAGTGAGCTCTTGCTGCATGCTTTACGTGATCATGTCTGACTTCTTGCCACCTCGGAGCCGCGGTTGTTACCATAGTGGGGGTTGGTTCCGAGGCCAACATCGTCCAATTACGGATATCTTCTCCTTCTCTCCGGATATAACAATCACCAGTTTCCTGACAAATCTGTGCATCATCTACCAATTTTCATTATGCTACGATCAGTATCTAAACATGCCTCGAGGCAACTACGCGTTCCAATCCGATCCTCGGCTATTGGAAAGCGGTACTTGCATGCTCCTGTGTCCTTTGATTGGAAAGACCCGCTAAATGCAAGCAACTTATTCACTGAGGAAGAGTTGGCCATATCAGAAACAGCCGAATCATATTGCCAGGAGCGCATGCTTCCGAGAGTCTTGGGTGCGTAAGACACTATGACTGCTTTGCGCAGCCAGCTGACTTTCGCAGAGGCATATCGCAATGAGAACTTCGACAGGAAAATCATTGAAGAGATGGGTGAGTTGGGCCTGTTGGGTGCTACGATACAGGGCTATGAGTGTGCCGGCGTCAGTAGTGTTGCAGCTGGATTGATCACGAGGGCTGTGGAGCGAATTGATTCAGGTTATCGTTCTGGGTACTCTGTGCAAAGTTCGCTCGCCATGGGAGGCATTGAAGAGTTTGGATCCGAGGAGCTCAAAGAGCGTCTCCTCCCGAAGATGGCCAAGGGTAAGCTATTGGGTTGCTTCGGTCTTACTGAGCCGAATCACGGATCAGATCCAGGTTCCATGGAGACTGTCGCAAAGCCACATCCTACAAAGAAGGGATACTACTCCCTTTCTGGATCAAAGACATGGATCACCAATTCGCCCATTGCTGATGTCCTACTTGTATGGGCGAAGCTAGAGAGCACAGGCAAGATCCGGGGGTTCATCGTTGAGCGTGACCAGTGTCCTCCGGGTACTCTCGAAACCCCGCCAATTAAGCACAAGAACGGCCTTCGAGCCTCCATCACGGGCATGATCCAGCTGGATGAATGTCCTGTCTCAGAGGCGAATATGTTCCCTGATGTTGAAGGCTTGAAAGGACCTTTCAGCTGCTTGAACTCGGCAAGATATGGCATCGCATGGGGTACAATTGGCGCGCTCGAAGACTGTATCTCAAGAACGCGCGAGTATGCGCTGGAGCGCAGACAGTTCAAGAACAATCCGATTGCCAAGTACCAGCTCGTACAGAAGAAGCTGGCAGATGCCACAACGGACGCTGCGTATGGTATTTTGGCAGCTCACCAAGTTGGACGGCTCAAGGATGAGGGAAAGGCTGCGCCAGAGATGATCTCCATGATCAAGAGGCAAAACTGCGATCGAGCCCTGATCAACGCCCGGACGTAAGTTATATTGGGCGCTTGCGTGGGATGATACTGACCACGACTAGACTGCAAGAAGTGTTTGGTGGCAACGCGGTCTCTGATGAATACGGTATCGGGAGGCACGTTGCGAATTTGTTTGTAACGCAGACGTATGAAGGCCAGAGCGACATCCACTGTGAGTGTCATGACACTATCCTTATGACGTTTACTAACACAGTATAGCGTTAATCCTTGGCCGCGCAATTACAGGTCTGCAAGCGTTTTGTTGATTGCGGCACAAGGCCTTGAGGTGAAAGTTGCTGTTGCTGTTGCTGTTGCTGTGCTACCCACCAAAGTATCTAACGAAGTGATCCAATCATAGTAAACCTGTACGCTATAGGCGCCTGCAAGCTTCGTATGTAGACGGAAGATGTTTTTTTAGAAGCAAATGCATATCAAACCATGTGAAGGCCGATGCACACATCTCAAGTTGCTTCGAACACGGCAAGTGTCAGCTCTAAATGCTCCTGCAAATTACACGCCACCACCAAAATAGGCATGGGTGCACTGACCAATGTATTGGTGACGATAAAGACGAACAAGGCAACTGTGAGTATCAGCTAGTCGCCCGGACTCTGTAGGTTGCCACCGGGTGCTGCTTCTGGGCACCTGAGTAAGAAACGCTCGGTGAATTTTGTGGCCAGCGATTGTTTTCGCCTCTTGCGGTTGGGTCCGACACATGATAAATGCGTTCGCCCCTGCAGCGGCCAGCATCGCTCTTTTACACTCAGCTTCACCGCTTGCCCACCTCTCACTCATAGTCATAGGTATGTGAAGCGTGGCGGAGGCGCCTTCCGCTGATACGCCGCACTTGCTTTCTTTGGACCCCCCGCTAACTAACCGCCTTGCCTGTGCAGACATCCCACTTCAACTCTTCAACACCCAACTCTCTCTAACGCATCAACCG
This sequence comes from Pyrenophora seminiperda CCB06, assembly GCA_000465215.2. NCBI lineage: Eukaryota > Fungi > Ascomycota > Dothideomycetes > Pleosporales > Pleosporaceae > Pyrenophora > Pyrenophora seminiperda. The sequence continues at coordinate 930,034 of KE747818.1, read as the reverse complement.
CGACCCCGAACCACGCACCACCCACACTCCCACACTCCCACATAGTAGCCATGGCTCTCAAGCGCATCAACAAGGAGCTTACTGATCTCGGGCGGTACGTGACATACCTGCCCTACCAACGGCGAGGCTCGCTCCTTTGCTCGCATGACAGCGACCGGCTGCGGGGCGCTACGACATGGACGCAACGGCCCAGGCTGGCAACACCATAACGAGGGAAATCTCTGGCTGACATGGCACCCGCAGTGACCCACCCTCATCTTGCTCGGCCGGCCCCATCGGAGATGATCTGGTAAGTCCCCCTTGTGCAAGACGTCTGCGGCTGAGGCTTTGTTGCCGATATGGCTGCGGGCGAGGAAAACGAAGATTCAGATATACTGACTTTGCGGTAGTTTCACTGGCAAGCAACCATCATGGGTCCTGTACGTGCACACTTGGAGATTCACTCCGGGAAAGCCTCGAGCCATAACGTGCCCGCTACACCACCTCGATAAACTAACATGCACAGGGCGACTCACCATATTCCGGAGGCGTCTTCTTCCTAGCGATCCATTTCCCCACCGACTACCCCTTCAAGCCCCCGAAGGTCAACTTCACCACCCGCATCTACCACCCAAACATCAACTCTAACGGCAGCATTTGCTTGGACATTCTGCGAGACCAGTGGAGCCCTGCTTTAACCATCTCAAAGGGTACGATTATTTTGATATCAAGCCAGTGTGCTAGGCCCGTTACTGACATCCATGCAGTGCTGTTGAGTATTTGCTCGATGCTGACGGACCCGAACCCTGATGACCCGCTTGTTCCCGAGATCGCACATGTCTACAAGACTGACCGGTCCCGCTACGAATCGACGGCTCGCGAATGGACCCGAAAGTACGCCATCTAGATGGACATACGTGAGAGAGCGACGGGGCTTGGCATCGTTTGGATGCGACATACGGCAAGCAGAATGTGAGGGCGGTCGGTTATCAAGAGCATACCTTTCACGGCATGATGAGCGAAGGGAGTTTTCTGCACTACGGCATGCATGCTGGAGGGGTTTTATAGTACTTGCTGTCATCACTCTTAGCAGAACAGGCTTATTTCTCTTCCTGTCTTTGTCCTCGAACGCAATGGTGGTCATCAGCTAACCAATAAGTCAAACCTCCCTATACATGTCAAGAATTTTCGACTTCATATGTAATTACAGTTGATCAAGGAGGAGTCGCGATACTACAGTACACTGTATATTCCTTTTGCAAGGTGATGTTGTATTTTTTGGCCCGTCGTAACTTTTAGCTGTGGCGTGGAAAGATCAAGGTCCTTTTACGTTATTCTCTTGCTGAGCTGTGGCATTTTCAGGGGCACCTTGTGATTGACTGCCGTCCGCTATTGCTCCGAGTGTGGACATTGCCAGAGAAGGCGGTGTAGTGTCGCTATACTCGGAAACAGTCATTTTTTGTACCTCTGTTTGCAATACTTGATTCATCTCGTCCGTAGGCCCCTGCAGCCCTTCGTTCTGTCCATTTTCTGCCATTCTTCGCGACGTTCCTCCATCTTCTGCATGTGTCCCTACTTCCTGTTCCTCCTTTTCAAACTGGTCCGCTTCTCTGATCGCTTTGGCCGTTTTAGCGAGCGATATTCGCATCTGCTCCGACAGGCGCTTGCCGTACTCTTGGAGCTTTTCGCGACGCGGAAGGTAAAGCATATAGGAGGTGCCGACGAGAGTGGTGAGCAGGGAATGACGTGTGTTCGACTTCACATCACGCATGAGGGTGGTGTGTAGATGCGCAAATGTAGCCTGCACGTGCTTGATAGCGATACCTTTACGGCCGAGATCATTCGTTTCGTCGGCGGGATCGCGGAGGCAGAGCATGTAACCGGGGAGAGGCTTTATCTCTCCTGCCTAGATGAATGTTAGCGACTGGAGAGATAATCTCTACCAGGTTCAGTTTACCTTGATCTTGCATCTGGCTGTATCGGTGATAACTGGGAATTTTTCCTTGTCGAACAACTCGACGGGCTCGATTGAGACACCGTTTGTTTTTGTGTCAAATTCGGCCCAGAATTGGAGGAAGTTGAAGAGAGCACCAGCAGCATCGTTTCGCGGATGTGGCATATGCTTGATACTGGCGACCACCATCATGAACAACGAGTACGATCCAAAGCCTCCCCGGAAAACGTCCGACAAGCCTCGAACATTAAGAATGTTCTTGATGACGCAATACAGCCTTTCCAGATAAGGTATTTCCGCCATGTACTTTGCCATTAAATCTCGCGATAACGACGTATCATTTGCCAAAACAATCTGTATATCCAGGCCTGATGGTTTGTCTTGCGCAGCAATAAGGGGATATCGCGCGTGGCGAATTGCAGCCAAGAAGTATCGCTCTTTTTTCCCTTTTTTCTTGAAGACGTTATGGAATAACTGGTTTAGTGTCGCCATACATTTCCGTCTCTCGTCTTCCGGTGGTGGCCATATTGCTAGTTTAGGATCCGTTACCTGGCGCTCACTTCGCAACCGGAAGTCAATGTCTGATGTGGGGAGGGCCAGGCCAGTTATTTGTGAGCCAAAGACTTCGATGTTGTAACTTGGAAAATTTGCCAGTACTTCGGCTCGCACTTGTTCGATGACGTGTCTTCGGGCAGTCTGTTCATGCTGAGTTGGTCTGGAGTATTTGTAAAATTTATCGATCTCTAAGTCAAGTCTGACGAAAGCTGTTAGTGTGCCAATTCCCTCTAAATGGCGCAAGATGAAGGTACCTGTCCATGCCTGAAGACATTCTTTCCCGACCCACGCACCATGGCAGTGAGCTCTCCTTGATGGACGTGGTTGGCACCATGGGCATCACGACAACGCCCTCATAGTCCCTGGATTCGTTGTACGCCCTTCTTACCTTGGCCAGCAGCTCCTGGGGCTTAGTAATCGACGCTCTTCGGCTGGCCTTCTGCGCCTGTATGTTCTTCCGAATCGATGCTTTCACCTTGGTATCTTCGAATTGACCTTTGTTTGTAGTCGTCGTCCTTAACTTCAGCTTCTGTGGTGGCTCTGTTTCCGGTTCCTTTGCTGGCTCCCCGCTTGGTTTGGCTGTGGCGTGACCACCTTCGTTTTTTGCTTGCTGGGAGCCATTGGCCTCTCCGGGCTCTTTGAGCGTCTCCTTTACATGTTCGTTATTGGGACTGGCTCCGGTGCCAGCTTGTGCTACGTCTGTCGCGGTGGAGAGAAGGCGTTGGCGATGGAGGGTCGGCGGGCTGGATAGGGCGAAATACTGCCATAATGCAAGCGAGGGAATATAGCGGTTGTGGGCGCGACATATTAGGCGCGTGTGGGCGGGTTGCATGGAGGAGACGAGCAAAGGCGACGATTCGCGCCACGGACAAGGTGGTGGTGGTTTTGCTCACTGTGCACGAATGTACGAATGTGCATGCATGGGGCATGGGCCTTCGCGATATCGTGTGCCAAGCGTCTAGTCTGCTTTGGGCCAGGGCGGAGGACAGAAGGACTCCCGCGGGCATGCTGCACCGCCAATTGTTCTTCTGGCGGGCCCGCCTTCGGCACACGCTCGTGTGGGGACGACAAATGCGCTGTTAGTGCTGTCTCGGCGTGGAATTGCATCTGTGAAGGCGCCAGTATTGCCAGCACCACCAGATTGCGCGCTGGCTGCTGGTAGGAGTATGCTGCCGCAGGCCGAGGGTCGGTCCACTTGCGGCACATGTTCAGGCCCACACACTCGTCCGATATGAGAGTCGGCTGACATCATGTTGACAGTCTCAACAAAACTTCGCAGAGCGGTCAGTGAGCGAAGCACGTGGAAGCTCGACGAGATTGTAGGCGGCGCTGCTAGCCAGCTGCCAACCTGGTTGCAGAAAGCCCGAGCTGTTGCTGTTCGGTTCCTAACGTCACAGCAATGCCTACCTGGGTGTAGTGGGGCATCAACTATCCCACCACACGGCCAGCTTTTCTCCCCCCATTGCCCTCTCCGGGCTTCTGTGAGCTTCCTGACACGCATCCCGTCTTCTCAGCCTTCTCTTCGCGCCTACACCCCTCGTTTTAGGTAGCTGCAATCTCCAGCTTTTGTGACAGCCGTAGCGCAAGACGATTGGTACGTACCGCCCCTGCACACAGTGTATAGCCCCTTCCCTGGCACCTCCACCAAGATGGCAGCTCTGGCTACCAGGTGAGATCCGACACTCACCTTGTACGCACCTGTACCACCGGTCTACAGCCTGCATGCGGTGATGCACTCATCGTCAACCACCTAGTTCTCCATAGCTTTTACTGTCATGTTATCCTTCTCGCCTACAAGTGCCTAACACGTTCATGCAGTGCAACACACAGACACAGACATACACATAAACACCTAGCCTGCATGCGCCATGGCCCCTCCTACGGATGATAAACCTGAAAGGCCTCAACTTGAATCTCGCATCAGCGCACATCCCGCCCTTCACCCCGATGTGACTAATGTACCTGTCACGCCCGGCGTCCACCTCTCAGGCAAGACTGCGTACTTCGACGAGAAAAACAGCAAGAACACCAATACCCTGCCCTTCGACCCAGAGACTGTCACACCTGGGCCCTCGTGGAGCGCCAACTCGTATTTCTCGAACCAGCAGCGAGCCCATCACGCAGACGCGGCCACTGAGAAGGCAGCAGGTGCACAGAGTGGCGAAGAAGCCCAGGGCAAGCTCAAGGACACGCAAGGCTCCGACACCAAGCATGATCTGGCAGATGTGGACCCGCGCGCCGCGCATCCTGGGCTCAATTTGAGTGGTCGTGTCATCAGTGCGACTTTTGCCATACCCTATACCATCGGATACTCGCAGGGAAACGACTGGGAGCTCGATCCGCGAAGAGGGACTTCTGCTTTGTTCGATTCCTTCTCCTACCTAGCCTCCACCTCATCTCCATGGAATCATACCCTTGTGGGCTGGACAGGCGAGATCTCACATGCGAAGACTGCGTCGGTTGTAGCGGCCACTCCGGCGCCTATGAACAAGGCTGCAGCGCCTATTCCTGTAGACCCCAAGCGTCCAGCACAAGCAACGCAGGCCCCTAACAGTTTCCGTATCGGCCCCCAGGATCGAGCACGATTGGAGAAACAGCTCGAACGTGACCACGGTGGCAAGATCGTGCCGGTATGGCTGGTCGATGAGGTGGATGATGGGAAAGATGAATACATACTGAAGAACCAAAGCCACTGGCGGACCTACGCCGAACACGAGCTTTATACTCTTTTCCACTACAAGCAAAACGAACCCGCCGATGGGCGCGCTGCGCGAAAGTCATGGGCAGACTATTACCGCATGAACAAGTTATTTGCCGACAGGATCCTTGAAATCTACAACCCGGGCGACATTGTCATGGTGCATGACTTCTACCTGATGTTGCTGCCAAGTTTACTTCGCCAACGCCTGCCAAACATCTATATTGGTTTCTATCTTCATATCCCGTTCCCTAGCAGCGAGTTCTATAGATGTCTGAGCAGACGAAAAGAAATACTAGAGGGTGTGCTGGGTGCCAATATGATTGGTTTCCAGTCATACAGCTACTCGCGACACTTCTCGTCTTGTTGCACTCGGATACTAGGCTTTGATTCCTCTTCGGAAGGGGTCGATGCCTATGGCGCACATGTAGCTGTCGATGTCTTCCCCATCGGTATCAACGCCGTATCAACGCAGCGACAGGCTTTTGGCGACCCAGAAATTGACGAAAAGCTCAAAGGTATTAGGGAGATGTACGGAGGCAAGAAGCTCATCGTGGGCCGCGACAGGTTAGATGCTGTTCGCGGAGTAGTCCAGAAGCTCCAGGCGTTCCAGCTGTTCCTCGAAAAATACCCAGAATGGCGCGGAAAAGTCGTCCTCATCCAAGTCACAAGCCCCAGCGGCGTTCATACTGATAGGAGCGATGGTGCACAAGAAAAGGTGGTCAATAAGATTTCGGATCTGGCGGCGAAGATCAATGGCACCTATGGTACTCTCGACTTCACACCTGTTCGCCACTTTCCGCAGTACCTTTCTCGCGAGGAGTACTTTGCTTTACTTCGGATTGCAGACATCGGCCTCATTACTAGTGTGCGTGACGGTATGAACACCACAAGTATGGAATACATCATTTGCCAGAAAGATAACCACGGCCCGCTCATTCTCTCCGAATTCTCGGGTACCTCGAGCTCCCTAGGCAGCGCCAGACACATTAATCCTTGGGATATGGGTGGAGTGGCTGATGCGATTCATGACGCTTTGAAACAGGATGCCGGAGAACGGGCAAAGTACCACGCAGATCTTTACAAGCATGTTGTAGAGAACAATGTGCAGGCTTGGACAAATAACTATCTGAAGAGCCTAATGACGAACTTGGCATCTTTCGATCAGTCATTTGCTACACCAGCACTGGACCGGGCGAAGCTGCTCTTCCAATACCGCCAGGCTACCAAACGGCTGTTCATGTTTGACTATGATGGTACTCTGACACCCATCGTCAAAGATCCTTCAGCAGCGATCCCGTCTGACCGCGTCATTCGGACTCTCAAGACTCTAGCAGCAGATCCTACCAATGCTGTTTGGATCATCAGCGGTAGAGATCAGGCTTTCTTAGATGAATGGATGGGACACATTCCTGAGCTTGGTCTCAGTGCCGAGCATGGCAGTTTTATGCGGCATCCACGCAGTCAGGAGTGGGAGAACCTGACTGAGACAACCGATATGAGCTGGCAAAGCGAAGTTCTTGACGTATTTCAGCATTACACAGAGAGGACCCAAGGTAAGACAGACACAATGCCGTTCGAGGAACTCTAATTAACACATAGACAGGTTCATTTGTCGAGCGCAAGAAGATCGCGTTGACCTGGCACTACCGGCGAGCTGATCCCGAGTATGGCGCTTTCCAGGCGCGAGAATGTCAAAAGCAGCTCGAGAGGACTGTTGCTAAGAAACATGACGTTGAAGTTATGACGGGCAAAGCTAACCTTGAGGTGCGTCCGAGATTCGTCAATAAGGGCGAAATTGCGAAGAGGCTCGTACAGGAATATGGCGAAGGCACCGGCAACGCGCCCGAGTTTGTACTTTGCATGGGCGACGACTTTACAGACGAAGGTTGGTTTCCTACATGCAGGTCTTCTGTTCATTCACTAATTATTTGCAGACATGTTCCGCTCGCTGCGGCAGTCCAAGCTACCTACAGACCACGTCTTTTCGGTCACTGTTGGCGCCAGTTCGAAACAAACATTGGCAAGCTGGCATCTGGTCGAACCTTCGGATGTCATCTCAGTGATTTCATTGCTCAACGGTTCAGCTGATGCAGGCAATGTTGGTGCAATTGCGGTCGTTGATGGATCGGTTCCTGAGTCTCGGCTAGTGGCAGGCCAATAGATGTACGGGCATTGGCATGTAGCATGAGCTGATGTATCCTAACGACCGAATCTCTGGGAAACCTTAAGATCTATCTCTGGAAAGAGAGCCACTCATCATGCATGAACCATTGTTTGCTTTTTGAGAATCCAAGAACGATCATGTCTACTAAATTGTGATGCTGTTCGATCTCATGCTTGCCCCTTGAGCGAGCTTCATTGCCAAGCTGGTGGCGTCAGCACGCTTGCGGGCTTCCAGGCTAACACCCCTGCACCACGTGAGCGAATGACTCGGTAGCCGGGAGACCTTCAGAAGCCGACACCAGCAGCTTGGGAATACAGCATGTCAGAAACATTGCGTGATAGTCAGTGTCTATAGGTTCGCATAGATTCTGCGAGATAAACGGGACGCTCATATATCTTCCGCAGCGGCGATCTAGCCAGCCAACCAGGGAATGATGTCAGTACCATGATTTTGCAACACGGGCGGGATAGCTCTTCTAGGCTTGGTTTCGTTTGAGCCCATCGGAATGACTAGACTCTTTTGATGCAACCTAGACTTCGAGAACTGCCAATGCATGAAACTTGGACTGCTTAGCATTTGTCCCGCCCCAACAACGGTGCCCGGGGTTTGCCCTTCGCCCTGGAACCGGGACTACTACCGTTGTCGTTGGACCCGTCTTTTACCAGCCATTCCTCCTTTCTACCTACCCTTCCCCCCTCCCCCCCGCGCTAGATCATTACACTCGTTCTCAAACTACTCTCAGTCGCAAAACACTTGGAAAGCAGCCTTCGTCGAGTAGAGCGCTTGAAAAAGACGCGAATATATTGCGTATATCCATTCACAATCTGTTACCGCATCTGCATCATCCGGACAGGGAATTGGCTCTTTCGCACATTGCGACTTTACACCCGTGCCATAACTACGAGACACATCGCCGCTTGGTATCGTTCCAACATTACACGAACACATCTCGGCAGGCGGATCAGTATACTTTAAACCAACTCTACACAACACACCATGGGTCTCATTGAAAAACTGCAAGCTCGTATGTCTTACCTCGCTTCGTCTGACAATACCCTGGCCCTGGTCCCATACTGCCGTGTGACCATGAGCTGACGAATGTGCTTTTTACTAGGTCTCGAACTATATCGTCTCGAACAGCGCTATACACGCCGCGAAAAGCGCACTACATTTATCAGCGCTGCACACTACGTCGACGGCGAATACGTCTATGGCTCTGCACCCCCTTCGGCTACATCTACCAACTCGACCGGTAGCAAGCGCTTCAGCGTTATGCCTTCGATACGTATAAAGGAGCTAGGCCGTACCGGCACTGGGCGGTCATAGGCCACCTGCGTAGATAAGCTGAGGACAATTGCGCTCTACACCGTCAACAATGGACGATTGTGGGATCTAGAGGCGACCGACACGAAGACAACAATACACCACAGCTGAGGGTCTGATGAAAAAGAGAGATTGTACAACCGACGATGCGCTACATGGCAGCCAAGCTCCATGTTTCTGCTACTCGAGGTCGCACACAATAAAAGTCGGGCGTATGCCGCAGAGAAGAAAAGAAGCGCAAAAGCAACCTCGCATTACACTGCGCCTTGGCTACGGAAAAAAATCAACCAACAACGCAACGACATTTACGGCAGAACTTATTATACCATTAACGACGCGACACCGAACGAAGGGGCAGTCGTGAAGGGACACAACAACTTTTGACCTTGAGGTCGATATGTTTACACACTTGACAAATACTTTTCCTTAGCTTACTTTCTTACTTTCCTTTTCTGGATGAAAACATGCACTTATGTCATGTTGCGCAACTGTCGAGAATACCCTTGTTTGTTTGCTTTTTTCTTCGTTTCTCAAAGCTGAAATGCTAGTCATATTAGCGGAGCAGTCTGGATAACTATATATCGAATAAAAATCTATAAACTACACCATTATTCCTTGCCACTCACTGGTGGCTATCGCGTTTTCTGCATTAGTTAACCTCCTGTACTTTCCTATCCCGACACTGCACAGTAGCCATGTCGTTACACCTTCCCGACCACCAAGATAAAACGCTATGGAGAAACTCAGCCTATCTTACAGTTCCTTTCCCCTGCGTCACTGCATGTTATTGACCAGGATCAAGTACTTGCACCATTTGGATGAATGCTGGGAATTTTTCTTTTGGGGTTGCGCTGGAAGCGCCGACTTCCTTTTGGAGTCGTAGGCACCATGATGTAAAAATTTGACACCCAAGACTGCTACCTTGGAGTACATGCGTATTGGAGTATTCGGCATCGTTCATCGGATCGGTACCAGAGGTTTCATCGGCCCGGTCCTCGTGACAACTTTACCGTCGGCATATCCGTACCGCAGATCAGGAAAGAAGGTCGGGTTGGATGTTGCGAGCTATGCATTTACGCACTTTCCGTGATAAGCGCAGGACTCCAAGTCATATGTCTAAGCAAGCCGGTTTGTTCATACCGGTACTCTCTACTTCCTGTGACTCTATATCCGCCAACACGGCGACTATCGAATCAACGAGGCTTTCCACTTTGCCACTCCTCCCCATTCCATGGAGTATATCGTGTACATTCGACTTGGTAACCCCATAAACACGTGTCTCTGATCTCTACCAGTGGTGTGGATATGTTTTTTTAGGGGATCTGGGGCCGCCTCCTGCTATTGGTTGCATATCCTGCTTTTCTTTCTCAACCCCCCGCTTCGCCTTTCTATTTACCCATGCGGCACAGCTGCAGGCGCGGCTATCTCGCGGCGGAAGGGGAAACAACGTAGTTCGACAGAGTATTGCCTATCTTCAACCATGGCGTTTTCTCTGTGTTGGCAGATACTATATCGCCGCCTCCGAGTGAGGCGACATACCACGTCAGGATTGGCATGTGGAAGATGAGCCCACGGCGATCAATGAAGTGCGGCTATGGCGGTCCCATCGGTTTCCCCGCCAAAAGAAAACTTGCTCTCCAAGTAGGTAGATCATCTTACTCATCTTCCTGCCGAGGAATCCCATATATTGCTCCGTTTTGCTTGGCTGTGCGACGTAGTCGAAGGATGCACATCACAGTCAATCTCACTTTGCCCCCCTCGGTCTTACTACTTGTCGGCTACAAACGTCAATTCTTCAAGGATAGACGTGACTGACGTACCTATAGTGTAAGATGCCGCATCTAGTTGCACCACCAACACCTGCAGGTGTGAAGTGTCATTGCAAGTGTGGAGATGCTGAAAAACAAGTGACGGAGATGCTGGCAAAAAAGGGCTGGTGATAAGGCCAATCAACTTGTAAAAGGGAAGGTCGCACCCGAATAACGATGGAAGAGGCGCTACGAGGATATACAACTACGTAGGCGTATAAGGCCCAGATCTCACTTGCATTGCATGGAATACGCTAGCGGACTACCGTGAGCATGCGTTGCTCACGCAGCAGGGAGTGGGGTGGCTTCCTATTCCTAGCCCAAGACTGGGGGGCCACCAAGGGCAATCGGTTGGAAAGTCAAGATACAATGTTAAAGCGATATATTGGGTCATCTGCGGGTATCTTTCGATTGGGTATCTCTCGATCTATAGGTATCTCTGCGCAGAAAAAGGAAAAACTCGCCTCGAAGTTCTTTTTTAGTCAGCCCTAATAGCCACGACCTTCGATAAGGAAAACATAGAATGGTAGTTGGTCATGTAGGGGAGAGAATATGAGAAATGAGAACCCTCTGTTAACGCCTTGGTCATCAAACGCCGTCTATTAGTACTGTGCTCCTGGGTGATTGGGTTCGTAAAGTCGTTGTGAGTTGTGTTCAGGTCGCGAGTGCACTAAGGCCGGTCGTAATCGCTGAGAATATCCTCTGGGTCCTCGGGTGGAAGCATGTCGATAGTGTCGCTCGTACGTGGGCCAATGTACTTCTTCCTCGCACCTGCATACCACCATACTGTGCTGAAAAGACCGATAAAGGCCGCCACACAAATGGCGTAGTTCATGTTATCTGGTCTGACTGGCTTGATGGTCGGGAAGAAGAGGACAACACTGATGAAAGTGACCCATGTCACTGCAATCGCATTGACCGGCTTACTCCATTTGCCCATGGTATATGGTCCAGGATGGAAGACCACTGTGCCTTCATACCATCGGTGTGCAACGATAACTGCGATGTAGCTGATATCCAGGGCGGGTGCCGTGATGTTGAATATAGCCGTGATGGTTAAAGTGCTTCCAATGCCGATCAGATCAAGGCAGCTGCAAAAGATGACTACGAGCCACACTGCGTTAACTGGGGTATGTGTGAAGTCATTGACCTTGCCCCAGAAGCTATTCGCCGTCAGCTCGCTTCGCTAGCGTTAGTTGAACCGAGTAACTCACCCTGAAAACGGGAAGGCTGCATCACGAGCAAAGGCCCAGGCCATTCTCGCATTCGCCAACATGGCAGAGCAACCGGTGAAGAACTGAACCAGCATGACAAAGAACCACATGATAGTGCCACCCGTCTTCCCGCCGGCATTGAAGAAGATCTGAGCGACTGGAAGCCCGGTTGGCGTAGCCATGATTGCGTCGTAGTCGGTCATGCAAAAGCAAAAAGTGATTGTTAGCATCCAGCCGACAACACCAGACACGAGGATGGCCGCTCGGATCGCTACGGGGCCACGAATAGCCGCATCGTGGGTCTCTTCTGACATACTGCGTAACATGGGTTAGGGTGAATGATATGCAATGCTGTAGGGCTGACCTACTGTGTCGTGCCATCGTAATCGGTCATTGTCCACGCGACAGACAGGAAGCTGAGCATGATTAGTAACTACTTGGCATGCACATGCCGGGTTACACATACCCGAGAAGAAAGGAAAAGCCCTTGCTTTGCCAGCCAGAGCCATCAGTGACTGTTGTAAACACCCATTGCGCACTTTGTTTGTTCGGTGTAAGAATGAGGAGAGCAATGCAAATACAGATTGATGCAATGACTGCTCGTTCGTTAGAAAATGTTCGAGATGGAGGGTGTCGCACATACTGTTGATAGGTGCGAACCACAGGATGATGCGATGGAGCCAATTTGTCGGGAAGGAGCAGATGGTGCCAAACATGCATAGCACAAAGATAGCGAGCAGGACCGTCTGATATGCTTTTCTGCATCGATCGGTGAGTGATTGCATGTTAGACAAGTGGGAGTGGCTCTTACGGCTCGAAAGTAGATACACCATCTTCAAGGGTGTGCATAACGACAGTTGCCAATACCATTTGGGAGATTGTATACGCCAGACTGGCGACACCAGCTGCTTGACCGAGGAAGTTGCACCAACCAATGATCCAGGCCCAAGGTGCAACGTGTTCGGGTGGCACGACATGTTTTGTAACATAGTACATGCCTCCTGCTGTGGGATAGGCGGAAACCAACTCGGCAACTTGGTAGAATGTGAGCTGGGTTGGTATACATTTACTTAGAACACGAACCTGAACTGGCTATGCAATATGCCATGACACTACCAATGAACCAAGCCCATACTGCGGTAGCTGGACCTCCAGAGCTCATAGGAGCTCCAAAAGTAGCAGGAACTGAACCTAAGACACCGAGGATGGAGATGGCGTATGAAACGGTAGACCATCTTGAGAAGTGTCTTTGTAGGACCTGTGCATGGCGTTGGACAATGTTCGGGTAGCAGGGCTGGGATTGCTTACAGGAGTGTATCCAATGCGTACGAGTAGGCGGTCATCGTCGTCTGTGATTGTCGCCATGATGGGTTGATTCTGATTGTGACCAGCTGCCTCTGTTGCTTTGGACTGGCTAGAGAGGGAAGGTTTGAGTGCGCTCCCGTCTACGGACACGGCACTCAATCCGGCAGCTTTGGCGTCTGAACTGATAACCATGGTCAACGATGATCAGGTGGACATGAGTTAAGAGAGGAAATCAAAAAAAGGTGCTCGTGACGGATATGTAAAAGGGAAATGGAAAGATGTGCAAGGCGTTGGTGGGCCGCTGTCGGAGACACACTAGTAGGATTGACAGCAACGGCGTAGACGCACTAACCCAGGTACCGGGAATGGAAGGGATATGTGGTGGGGTGAATGGTGATGGGAGAAGGAAGCACGGGCGACATGTAGTGGTCTTTATGATGTCCTGGCTCAGCAATTGGCAAGCCTGCAAAAGGTAAAGGCAAACGACCCAGTAGAATAAAGTTGCGAGATGCGACCTACTTGTCAGGGTAGAAATTTGGGATGCGTTGCCATGATGACACGTGCGGCGTGTGCTTGCTGGAGGCGTGAACGGGGGAAAAGGCAAACAAGGAGTGGGACGAGTGCGGATGTGTAGCGAATGAAGAGCAACTAGCCTCTCTTACCAGGATGACAGATGCTAAGTCGTAGAGGCGAGGCAGCGATGGCGGATTTGCGGTACTTTCATTTGCGCCCGACTGCTGGTGCCGAACGTGTGAAGGGATTAGGGTGCTCGAGCCATGCAAGAATGATGCCGCTTCGGTGACCCAGAGTGGCGGGCCGTTTACCTCGCAGTGCTTTGGCTTGGGCGCTTGGCGCTTGGCGCTAGGAATAGGCTCATCAGCCACAATTATATTTGCGACGCTGCAGCTGCAGCAGCAATGGCGTGAGAAGCTGTCATGGTGAGCTGCTGCTTGCGCGCCTGGATTGAGGCCTGCCCTGTAGTAGTAGTACTACTATTACTACTACTACCCATGGTCGGCTGGCTTTGGCTTGCCTTGTTTGTGTCAGTGTGATGAGCTTCTGAGCGGTACGACTCGGGTCGGACAACGAGCGGCGGGCGTGACTACGCACAGTACGGGACGACTCCTGGCTGCAACCGCTTCCCCCTGGCTGTTCGTAAGAAAAACTTCGCGCAGGCGGTGAGGACCAGGAGCTTGATTGGCCGGCGCGGCTATTGATTGCGATACGACTGACGCTGCCGCCGCCGCCGGGGAGTGAGGCTTCTACTGCGGTGCGACTATTCCGTATGATATCAGGAAATAGCAATCTTGCAACCTCCAACAAACCCCTTGCCGCGCCCGAGTCTAGGTGCGGCTCCAACGGCTGGTCTCGGCCGGGACGCCATGAGCGTGACCTTGCCTGAAACGGCTGCCGTGATGAACTGAGGCATGCAGGCAGCAGCATCAAAGAAAAAAAAATAACATCCACCACCCACCACCACGCAGGAGCGAGCGCACGGCGTATTGTTTCCTACTCGAGTAGCGTAAGCGATGATGCCTGTACACACATGGGGCAGATGCACCACACACAAGCATTTTGCTTGTACCGAAACAGCCAATGCACGTTCAACACGATCCCCAATTCTCCTTCCAAGTTCAAGAGGCGTCTTGCAACCTACCATTCTCTTGGGCCATCCCCACGTCACAAGTTGCAGCCAGTCTGAGCCTTTGATGCGCGCCATGTCTCCGTGATCTGCCACGGGGGCGGATACTCCGCTGCAGCGCCGCCGCCTAGCAATGCACCTGTCCAGATGACCATCTCGGCCGCTGGCCATGAGAGTCAGACATCATGACTGTTGGCAAAATCCGAAAGAGCGGTGGAAGCGGGCAGTTATCCAGGAATGACGGAATGACCTCACTCCTAGCCTCGTCCTGATCCAGCAAGCCCGCCTGACGCCAAATTTGGTATGCCTTCGAGCCGTTGGAGGAGCTGTAGGAGAAGAATTGGGTCCCCAATCTTCATCGAACCTTCTCGGATACAACGGAAAGCCATCTTGTCTCAGGACATGGTCATCCTGGTATGTCTCGAATTTACCACACTTCGCTTAAAGCAGCAACTTTCGAAAACAAAAAACATGGGCAGCTTGATGTCTCTGCGTCCGTCGTGTTAGTACTCACATTGTCAGTTGCAGCTCAGAGGTAAAAGGTAAGCCGGAAAAAGACCAGAACCAGATGGAGGTAGTGGCCCACTGTGGGCATCATCGCATCACTAGCTGCAGCGCCCGACTCCTCTCTCTTCACATCACCTCCTCCGAGATTCCAATCGCAAGCTGGCTAGCCATTCCCCATCAAAGTACCGCCGACGTTACGACGGGAATACATCCCAGCAACCCAGGCCCAAGCCACACGCCCTTGTTGACGGGGTACCCTGACTCGCCGAACTGCTCCAAAACATCTTCCAGAAGCTGCCTCTGGCATTCGGTGGTTTCATGATAGTGCCGACACCATCTTGCGGACCCGTCCGCTAGGCCTGCCGATCCGCATGACATTTGTGACTCGCCCAATGGTACTTCTTCCACTTCCATGCCGTGCACTACTACTCAAGAAGCAATAATGATTATTTCAACTGACCGGAAATGGTTTCTGTCGCATACACCCAAATAATACAGCATGGGCATCTGATAGGCACGGTGTGAACTACCGGTCCCGGTGTGGAAGGAAGCCTGCAAGGCCCTCATGCATCCCTCCATCACTGATGAACATCAACAGTTGCTAATCAACCCATCATCACCGATCAGAATAAAGAAGACACCACATTTGACTCAACCCCCGATATTTGCATGCACTGCAACAACGAGAGCCGTGGTTGACAAACTCCTGGAGACGCAGATTAATACCCCAATCACATGATTATAGTAGTTGGAACATCGCAAACACTTTGGTCCAAGATAAACACGCACGCACTAATCCAACGTCCAAGCACTGCGGGCTTGCTGATTCGCTCAATCCTTCCAAGGTGTGTAAAAGGAAACAAGGAGAAAAGGAAAAGGCCCGATGTCGGCATGGAACTACCGAGATAGTCCACCAAATGGATACCTACAATGTATAGACCTAGTAGGCACGTGCATTGTCTGTAAGAGCATCGTAAAGAATTACCGCATTTGGACTCATACCTCGACGACGCCGAGTGGAAGCGGTGGAGGGGGATGTGGGAGCCGGGGCAGTTGGAAGGTATCCGTAAGCGCGTGTTGAGTTTTTAGTTTTTTTTTGACATGGAGGTACTTGATTGAGCCGCTACAGCTGAAGGCTCGCAACAGATAGGTCGACAAGTGTAGATTGGCGATTCTCGGTGATTTATCGGTCAGCAATTCTTTGATGCCTGCTGCTCCATGAACATGAGACGTTGTGCAGTTATCAACTTTATCAGATACTTTCACACTCAACGTGCAACTCGAGCTTGGATCTTGTCAGTACAGCCCCGTTCACGGCCTCATATGCCAAACAAGACGGCCTTGTGTAACTTCCTATCCTAACACCACTTTCAGTAAGATCACTCGAGAAGCCCTATATCACAACCTCGTCTACTACATGTCTCAGAATGCGCAATCCAACACCAAAAGACTGGAGAAAAGGGCTGGAGGATTCCAATGGCGATGCAAGAATTTATTCAGGCTAGAATTTATATACAAATTGAATACGTACAGCGAAAAGTTTGCTCAGAGAGTGCTACCAGCCGACTCTTCGCCTGTCTAGCAGGTGAACTTCTTAGGGCCTGGGATGGTATAGGGTTGAGCTATACAAACGTTAATAACGTATTCGCTGATACATGTGCAAGGGAAGAAAGGTTCTTACCTTTGTAAGCATCATAAGTGATGCCCGCATCCGAACCCTTGTAAGCACCAGGGAACGAGACGAGACCAGTCGGCTTGGTACTTCCACCACCAGTAACTTTGAGCTGGTGGCAGCCTGGGTAGAATTGGGCACCGGGGTATTGGTATGCAGCGTGCAATGCTAAGATCTCGTGGCGGACGAGGTAGTAACCCGAAGAGATACACTTCGGGATGGTGTATGTGACAGAACCGCCAACCTTCTTGAGAGCATCGGAGCCCCAGACGTTCGAGGTACCTTGGCGACCTTCTTCTTGGATCTTGAACCAGACAGCACTGATAGAGCGTTAGTTGGAAAGATGACAGGAGAAAGTGGCGTGACGTACGAGGACTCAGGCATGTAATCTTGGCAGCCGGTATCTGGGCACTTTGCCATGTAGGTAATCGTAGGACCCATGTGACTATCAGGCCAAAGCGTCCAGTAAAGCTTGACGTCGGAGCCAGCAGCAGCTTCGGCGTGGAGAGCGGCAGGCTTAGAGCCGAAGACGCCACCGGCAGCGTATCCACCGCATTGGATATCGGAGATGGTGACGTCCTGGACGGGTCCATTGCCCTGAATAGGACGCGAGATACGCTTCACACCATTTGTGTAGGGGTCTGTGTATGGCTGGTAGAAGGTATATTCGGTTCCGCTGATTGTGGCATTATCCACATATCCATGTGCAGCAACGGCGGTAGCGAATGCGAGGGCTGAGACAATGTACTTCATTATTATAGATGCTTGATTGGTCGGGTAAAAGGCTTTTTGGTAGATACGATACTGCGTAGTGAGTGGGTTGAGTTGGAGAAATGAACGAATATAAGTTGGATGAAAAGTAGATGGATTCAGTGCGATCGGTACTCAGTAACCTGGATGCCGGAATATATTGGGCGAGGCTGTGGATCTTATAGTACATACTTACCTACACGTCCTCGGTAGCAATTACTCCACGATACAGGTTTGCTGTACGGCACATACTATAGGGCATGTTTGAAACGTGCCATGGCTGTCTATGCTAGAAGGCAATGATGAAGGAGGGTGCGTAGATTAAACATGGCGCTAACGGACATGATGTTTTCGGGAACCCCACTGTTCACGGTCTGTGACTAGAAGATGATCAATCAGGATGCCGGTATCCCCGTGAGGGAGATATGGGGGGTAAGCGAGATGAAAGCATGTGGTAAACGCTTTTGGCAGACGTCATTCGGTAGGAGCAGGTGTCGATGAAACGGGGGAGGGATCGAAAGCGTCGACGAGATGTCATGGTGCTACCTTGGAAGTTGGAATACGACGGAGAGGGAAGCAAGAAAGTCCTTGCAATCAAGATGAATATGCTTGGTTCTCCCGAGGCCGTACCGACTTTGCAACCATGCGGTTTCGTTTGTTACCACGTGCATTAATCCTGTTCCATCGGAGAAATTAATTTGTAGGCCATATAGAAGGAAGCCGAGTTGCCGGTCGCTTCTGTAGTCGAACGGCCACGGGGTCGATTGCTTAACCATATGACTGCAGAGAGTTGCAGTGTGGAGGCGGCCAGACGGCATGTTGCAGGCGCGACTTTAGATTGCGATGCGCCGGACAAGACCTTGGCTCAATAGGCTAGCATACTATGTAGGCTTCTAGGCGGGCATGGCGGGTATACCATGTACACGATACTGTGTATGTAAGTGAATACATATACATACATTACAGGTAGTCAGTCTAGCTGATCCGGAAATGGGAAATGGCCATGTGAGGGTGGAGAGTGAAGATGAAGTTGATCGAACCTTCTCGATGACGCAGTGGACCCAACGCGACATGCCACTTTCTTCGTGTTGGAGCCCCGCCATCAATTCAAGTCAAGCCAAACAAAATGCAAGTTTGAATAACAACACAAACATTGACCTGCAGCCCATTAATCATTGTCGGCAAAATGGTGATCAACTACAGCAAGTGGGTAAGTTAACTTCCGGGCTAACCCAAGCTGTGACACCATTTAATCTTCCCCAAGGACGCTCTCGAGCTCTCCGACGATAGCGACATTGAAGTGCACCCCAACGTTGACAAGAAATCCTTCATCCGCGCCAAACAAGCCCAGATACACCAAGAGCGCGACCAGCGCCGTCACCAAATAAAAACACTCAAGTATGAGCGCATCATCAACGATGGCCTCACCGAGCGCGTCGACCGTCTCCTCACGGCGCTCAAGTCGCACAAGGACAAGCAGGCCGAGGGCAATGGCGCCAACGACGACCAACTCATGTTCCAGGCTATGATGGAGAGCATGATGGACATGAAGGTCGACAAAGACGGGGGTTCAGACAGGCCGCCGCCACCTCCAGAGGGTGTGCATGAGCATATCAAGGACAAGCCTACATATCCGCAGATGATGGCGAGTCTGGTAGATGCGGTGAAGAAGGACATTGACGAGCAAAAAAGTGAGGAACCACGATACACTCTGTTCATACAGGGTCTAGAGAAGGAGAAGGCGCGCATTCAACATCTCCAACAGCAGCTACTGGCAAAGCTGGCAGAGCTAGAAAAAGAAGACAAGAAGCACATCACCAGCGACGACATGCACGATGGCTTCAGCTACTCTAACGTTAAGAAAGCAGAGGAAGAGCAAAAAAAGACGACAGCTCCGTCATCAAGCAAGAAAGAGTCCACAGTCGAACTCCTCAACAACCCCCAGAGGCCCGCAGCCACCCGATCAGACACAGGCCAGTCCTCAGGCGCTGACGCCGACGTAGAAGAAGGAAGCGCCATCGGGGCTGCAGATGACGACAACGACGAAGATATATCCGCCTCCCCACTCGCACAATCCTTTGCCAAGATAAAAGTAGGAGACTGGTACGCCTGCCTGCAGTTCCTCATGGCGCACCCTGAGATTCTGTCCGAGAAGGAAACAGATGGTCTCCTCGTAGAAGCATTCAACTCTGAGCTCGACGGCAAGCCAAAACACGCTCGGCAATGTGTACACCAGGGTTTACTGCTGCAGTATTGCCGCCAGTTAGGCGGTAGACAGGGTGTTGAGCTCTTCTTCAAACGCATCCAGATGAAGGACCACCAAGCGGGCAAAATGTTCAACGACGACGTCGACTCAACATACCACCGCATCAAGACGCGCGCAGCTGAGATTCTCAAGGAACGCGCCGAGAACCCGCAGTCAGAAGGCGCTGGTGTAGAGCAAATTCAACTACATGCCGTAGATCCCAACACCCAGATCAACATCTCTGTTCCACCCAAAGAGTCTGATGCTACCGATCCCGAGGAGAAGGAGGCAATAGAGCGGGCGAGACAGATATTCGAGTCTTTCCCGCCAGGGCTGCAGAGGGCGCTCGAGAGTGGGAAGTTGGACGAGGTGAATAAGGTGCTGGCCAAGATGAGTGTGGATGAAGCTGAGGAGGTGGTGGAGAAATTGGGACAAGGAGGCATGCTGAGTTTGGAGGAAGGTGTTATTGATGCGACGACAGAGGAGGGCCAGAGCGTTATGGCGGAAATTGAGAAGAATAGGAAGATGCAGAGTCAGCAGTGAGTGAGCTGAAGTTGCGGCTCAAGATAGGCTAACCCTCTCTTTGTAAAAGGAAAAAAAAAGGTGGTTATTTCTTATAGCTGTATGTTTGCCACACATCATCTTGAAGGTAAGACGGGTGACGGCAAAGCATATAATATAAAAGCTGCAAATATATACTATGCTTCATGGTATCTTTCAACAATACAGTTTTTGATATTGTACAAACGCCTCCCCTTGCCCAACGTGTATGAGAAAAACTCGGACCTGCGCGGCAATGTATCCTCCCATCGTATCCCATTTCACCCTAGCGTACGCTACTTAGACCGACTGTATTTACCATCGAGAACTAGTGGGTCCACTCATCCAGCCCTGTTTCCCAACTCCTTACTGGCGCTCAGATCAACTCGGCAAAGTTGTCGTCGATGCCCGCCATGTCCCTATCGCCCTCAAATGCGGCAAAATCGTCGTCTGCCGCGGTCCTGCTCATCTTCCTTTTCTTGTGTGTGCCATCGTATGCATGCTGCTGTCCATATACTCCTCCGTCAGCTCCAGGTCGAGCATGCTGTAGACTCTTAAGCAGATCTGCGGCTATGTGCTGGTTCGGCTCGTTGATTGCGGTTGCAAATTCCGGTTGTGTGGTATGGTGTGCTGGGGCAGGGGCAATTTCTGGTAAGACAGTTTGGGTGGCAGGCTCGGGCATGATGTCGTCGCCGATATCGGGTACGGGATCGGTTTTGGCGGTCGCTGCTTGCTGTGGTGAACCAACGGGGGTAAAGGACTCCATGGGCGGAGGCGTCAGTTCTTCGACCTCGGGCCGTTCTTGCGCAGGCGCAAATGTCGCAGCAACTGGCGAAGTCGTAGCGACAGGAAGAGGCGCAGTCGAGATGCTGTTTTGCTCTGCTGCTGACAAGCCCTTGAGGATGGCTTCTTCGACTGCACGCTTGCGGCTCTCTATGGCGTCCTTGCGCGTCTTCAGATCAGTGGCTTGCGCGTCTTCCTGTTCCAACTTTGACTTGTTCGTCTCGAGGAGTTGTTCGAGGCCAGTGATGAGGGCCTTGCGGGCCTTGATACTCTCTGCGACGGCGCCTTCGGCCAGCGCAAGCTTCTTGCAAAGTGCAGCAAGTCCCGCGGCGTGCATAGGCGGTGATGGAATGGCGGCATTGGGGTTCGTCAGCTTTTCGTAGTCTTGGTTTGCGGTCGTAACGGCGGGCTTGGTCGCCGCATCAGCCTTCTGCAGCGCGGTTGCGAGGGGCGCGACTGGTGTAAGCTCAGGCGGAAGGGTTGAAGGTGAAAAGAGGGATCCGCCCAGAGCAGGCTTGCGCGTAGACGACTTGGAGCGGTCTACTAGGTCAATCGACTTTTCGACGGCTTGCTGCACGGCTTGGTTGAAGATTTGTCGCTGGCGCCAGACTTCGACAACCCTTCGGATCTTGTTCTGTATATCGTGAGGAGAGCCTTTGTAGGCTACCGTGGTCGCCTCGGCGAGGATGGGCTCATAGGCTCGCAGGAACTCCTCCTTCTTGCGCATCTTGGAGGTTTGGGTGATTTCGTTGGCAAGGTAGATCAGGACCAGCTTCTTGTTCGGTGTCGATTCTTTCATGCGTTGGAGCCATACGTGGGCGATGCGCTCGGCATGTCGTCTGTACGCGTGATGATTAGTACAGAAGATACAGGCGGAATGCTGTACAAGCAGGCGCAAACTTCACAGCTGAACCCAGACCGAGGATGGAGGGTAATTACCTGTGAAAGAGGATCCATTGGCCAACCGTGGAAATGGCCTCTTGCGTCTCATTGAGCGACGAGAGCTTCGCCTTGAGGCTGTCCTCTGTAAAAGCCATGCCCAAGGTCTTCACGAATAATTGTGGCAGCTAATGCAGATGGTTGGTGTCGCACGCGACAGTTTGAACATGTAACGTGCAGCAATAGTTCTAGCAGAATAGGAAATGCTTCGCTGTGACCTGGAGCACTTGACCAGCGCTTGCAGCTGCAGAAAGGTGATGACTTGGGTTGCCGATGCTGATGTGAAGGAACAAAGAGCGTCGTACACAGTACTCCGTAGAGAAAGAGAGAGAGAGAGAGAGAGAGACGCTAAAGAGCTGTACCTACGCTAAACGTGGCTCGGCGCGTGCCAAGACAGCTCCTGGTCGTCACACATGTCTACATACTAGGCTGGCCGCAACAAGACACTTGTAAGCAAACCATTGTCGCTGTCCTTGATCGTTCTCTCTCTCAGCTTCATCTCGTACACATCCCACATCTACATCCACAATGGCCGACCGGTTCCCATCATTAGACGAAATTGACGCTGGTGAGTGCAGCAGCTGCATGCCCGAAGCACCTCCGCACGCAATACTAAAACATGGCCAGGTCAAACCGAGGCGCGCGGTGATGCAACCAACTTCGAACTCGTAGGCGACGCCAACGATGCCGACGACTTCCTCTCACGTGAACGCGCTCTCCTTGGCGACGATGCCGACCAGTTTGCTTCCGAGAACGACAGGGTGGCTACTGTCGAGGACGGTGACGATGACCTGCTGGGCGGAGACTTCAGCCAGGCCAACGTTGGCACCCAAGAAATGAGCGGCTTTGAGAGCTCCTTCCCCGCCATTGACACGACCAATGATGTAAGCAATACACGGCTTTCCTGATGCTTGTGCATGTTGTGCTGTATACACAATCCCGCCAAGCACGAATCTCCATTGAGCTCTGGGCCATGGAATAAATAAGGCTTCTGCCGTGTACTAACACGAACAGCACATGGCCCCTGGCGGCACCATCACAGGCTCAAGCCTGCCTTTCCTCCCCGGCCAACCCACACCCTCCTTCACTCCCCAGCGATCAGACTCACCAGAGCCCGACGTCATCCGCGAATGGCGCGAGCGCCGCGACCTCCAGATCCAACACCGCGACCAAGTTTCCGCCGAACGCAAGCAGAGGACCATCCAAGAGGCACAGCAGAACATTGACGACTTCTATGAAAACTACAACAACAAGAAGGACAAGGAGATTGCAAAGACGCGGAAAGAGGCCGACGAGTTTCTCGCGAACCGGGATGACACTACTGCTGGCGGTACGAGCTGGGAGCGCATCGCAAAACTAGTCGATCTGAGCGGAAAGGGTACCAAGGGCGGAGCGTCAGGTAGCGAAAAGGCGAGGTTCAGGGAGCTACTGCTCAGCCTGAAGAAAGACGAGAAAGCACCTGGTGCAACTGGCTACTAGGTTGCCAAGATCCATCGTCTTACAGTCATCTTTATGGCGCACAGGCAATGATTCTGGCACATGCCAACGTCGCTGGTCTTGGGCTCCGAGTTCATGGATAGGTTGCACGATGCTTCATGCAGCTGTGTTAATACAAGGATGGCGTTATACCACTCGATTTGATTTGCATTTGTTTCTCAACTTCTCTTGCAATTTGGGCGCATCTTGAACAGGCTTCTAGAAGCTTGCTAACCTTTACTCGGCCTCTATACAGCATTCTGACTTTGCCGACGGCGCTGCGTAGGCGGGCGAGGAAGGCGTCTTGATAGCTCGTTGCCCACAAAATCCGTAGAGGTCATGCAGCTTAAAATTACGAATGCTATCAATGTCTTTTATGCGAGTTTAGTCTACCTTGTGATTGATTTCTACAAGGGTTTCAGAGCTAAAACTGCACACACGCACATACACAACTAGCTGTAGTTCAAGAAAGTTGACGAATAGGCTATCGAGATGCAGGAGATGCCCGAGGGAACAATCGAAGAGGTGTCATAGAGTCCTGGCCGGATTCCCGGAACGCTAGTCGGCGCACTTGTCACCCATCAGGAAGGAGAACGCCTCGAACAAGCTTTTGGCCACTGACATAAAAGACTTAACAGCAACCCTGTACAAAGCTTATCTTCTTCTCCAATGACCGTCACACGTGCCAACTTGCCACAATCCCCATGTATGTATCTTCGTCCGATACGGCCTGGGTAGGCGGCATAACCGAGAACATGGTCGTACAGTACGCGTAGGTACCTGCCTCCCGGAGCTATATAAGAACTTGGCTATTCACCTTTCTGTCCGCTGGCAGTTGTCACTCACTTCCATGTCGAAGATGCAGCTCTTCAAGTTCGGCGCATTTGCCTCAATACTGGCGTCGGCCTTGGCGTGTGGGGGCGACGCCAGCTGTTATGGTCCGCTCAAAGATGATGTCGTGCTTACCAGGAACATCCGACGAATGCAACCAGATGCACAGAATGCGACTACAATGCCAAAAAGTCCCCTTGAGTGGGGTCAGATCAACTTCCTGCACACCACTGATACCCATGGATGGCTTGAAGGACACATCAAAGAACAAAACTATGGCGCCGACTGGGGTGACTACGTTAGCTTCACGAAGCACATGAAGCAGAAGGCGCGCAAACTTGGCGTTGACTTACTTTTGGTTGACACGGGTGTGAGTTTCTGCCTTTGAAGCTCACTGTTGAGGAAACAATAAGCTCACTAATTCGGCAATATACAGGACCTACACGATGGCGCCGGACTGAGTGATGCGACCACTCCCAATGGCAATGTCTCCAACGCCATTTTCGAGAACATCGACTACGACATATTGACCATTGGCAATCATGAGCTATACGTTACGGAGATTGCCTATGAGACTTTCAGCAACTTTTCCAAAGTTTACGGAGACAAGTACCTTACTAGCAACGTGCAGATCATCAACCCAACTACGGGCCAGTTTGAGTATATTGGGCATCGTTACCGCTACTTCACTACTGAACAGGGTATGTGTGGCTTGTTGTATTATATATTTGATATCACACTAACGGCTACAAGGTCTTCGCATCATGGCCTTTGGTGTTCTGTTCGACTTCACCGGCAATAGCAACGTCTCCAAAGTTATCAAAGCCGCAGATATGGTCAAGCAGCCCTGGTTCCAACAAGCTGTGAATCACACAAAGCCGATAGATCTATTCTTAATTGCTGGACACAACCCTGTACGAACAACAGCCGCTTCTAGCACTATGAGCACTGTGTTCAAGGCGATTCGCGGCATGAGGCCAGACGTGCCCATCCAGGCATTCGGTGGACACACCCATATTCGAGACTTTGTAGTTTACGATAACAAGGCCACTGGACTTGAATCTGGTGAGTAACCCCCACCTTTTCGTTTCTTGTATATCTGACAATGACCTAGGCCGTTACTGCGAGACTCTTGGCTGGCTTGCAATGTCTGGAATCCGATCAAGCACCTGCAAAGCAACCCATAGCCCCAAGGGTGTCCCAAATCCAACACGCAGCGCAGTCGTACCAATAAGTACTGGTACTGCGTCCGCTGGCGCATCTTTGCCAATGTCTACCTCGACATCCACAATGCGCTATGCACGCCGTTACCTTGACTGGAACCGGAACACATTTGCCTACCATGCTGTAGGTAGTCAGCATTACGTTTCTTTAGACACCCCAAAAGGCCTTGGTGTAACCTCTGAGATCACTTCGGAGCGCACTAAGCTCAACTTGACCAATCTCTACGGTTGTGCACCAGCAACTTACTGCCAATACTGCAAGCCGTTCATGGCCGAAGGCAACATATTTGGACTTCTACAAACTGCATTGGCTACCGTTGTCGTAAACGAGACCCGCAAGGACACACCACGATTGATTTTAATAAATACGGGTAGTGTCCGTTTCGATCTGGCCCAAGGACCCTTCACCTATGACGACTCCTTTATAGTCTCTCCATTCAAAGATGCATTTCAATTCATTCCAGATGTACCGTACGAGCAGGCTTCGAAAGTTCTTGCTATACTGAACGCGGGCCCCTTCCAGAAGAAGAAGCGAGATCTTGACACAGCCGATTTTGGTTTCAGTCCTGTCCTTGCAGATCGAGACACTTGTATCGACCCACCACTTACACACCAATATGATGGGATGACTCGTCGCTCGAAACAAGGCGGCCGTCTTATCCGCCGTCAATCCACTACTTCAAATCCAGGCTACACCACCAAAGATGACTTCGGTACTGATGGCGACGACACAGTACACTCGCCCATTCCAAACTACTCGCAACCGAATGACCTTCAAGCTAATGCCTCTTTCCCGCTTGACGGATTCATACCAAAGACGGTTGATCTCGTGTTCCTAGACTTCATCGCGAGTTATATTGTCAACGCTTTGAACACGCCCAATGTTGGCGGCGATTTCTCACTGGGACAGGTGTCATACTATATGGACAAGAGCTTCACCACCAACAGTTATCTGCCAGCGTATGCTAAGGTTGTTTGGCAAGCAGATGTACCGAATTGCCCGGTAGGAAAAGGGATTGGTACTTCGTAGCAGTTTAGTCATTAGCTTTAGGAGGTAATATATCATTGCCGTGTTATCCTGGGTTATACATGCAGTTTATGTGAAGTGGCGGTGTTGGAGTAGCTTGGGCATAGGGACTGAAATGCTGATGAACCTTTGGGTTGAAGTCTGACAGCGGGTAGCACTCAAAAGATATGTTGTCGAACATATAGTGACGGTACTGGCGGGTATGCTGTTCAGGGATGCTGTTCAGGTATAAAGTCGAAGTTTGCGGGAAGTCGAATTAAAGAATTTTAGTCGGGCATGGCTCCCTTGGCCGCATATCCCAGGAACCCCCCCAACCCCACCATTCGCACCGATACTAGATCCAGGCCATCAAGGCGATCTCGGTAAAACAACAAGGAATATGTTATGTACTCCGTACTACGCATCAACCAGCCTATGAAGCCGCACTAGGCGCTCTACGGCCGCTTGATTGGTCGCGGTTCTTTCTTCCGTCCCTTCCTATCTCGTTTCAAAATTACTTTAGTCCTACCTCATGTCCCAATACCGGGAGGACCCACACTGATCTCCATGTTTTCTCCGCTCGGCACCACTCTCTCCCTACCTAGGTAGTCTTTTGCCCTTTCCCGAGCCCGCGGATCGACGCCAAGCAACGCAACTGCGAATTAACGATATAAAACCACGACAAGTAAACCATCATGACATCGATGTGGAGAGGTGCTGTGGCACTATATTGTAACCTGATTCGCATGCTGAGATCTGCAAAAACGGCAAAGGTATGTGAATATCTGCCCACAGTGTTCATGGGTTGGGCAAAACGTTTGAGATGGGAGTTAGGATGATCCCGCGTATCGAGATTTCGTCTTTTACAGAACCATGTCACCTAATGAAGTAAGTCGGCCTTTGGAAAATATATGGAAACAAAAATACTGAGGGACTGACTGCATATAGTCGGTTTCGAGCTTTGGTAGGCCATCAATTGACAGCGTGCTGGAGTAAGGGATTTGGGGACGAAAAGTAATCAAATTCATTCTAGGATTTCGAGAACCTCCATGTTATCTGGTTATTATCCAGAGTTATTCCAAGAGTTTAAGGCTACACTCAGTGTGACGAACGCATGTTATCATGACCTGCTTTACAATTGCTCCGCTCAAAGAAAAAGTGACGTAAAGTGCCCGGCAAAGAAATGAAAACGCGAGAGGTGTAGGTGGCCGTCTCACTCAAAGCAAATTTTTTCCCTTTTGAATACCGAGCACTTGCTACAAAGAACAAACGAAGTTTGCAGATCCTAGTGAGGTACGTGGTCAAACTCGCCATTCTCGTTCAGCTGCTCTGCAGAATCGGTTCCCTGCATCTGCTGCTGCATTTGTTGCTGCATCTGCTGTTGCATCTCTTGTTGCTGAGACAGGCCCAACTCCGGGTTCAATCCTAAATTACCAGCGGGCGCAGGCTGCCACCAGAGATTTTGCATATCGACAAGAGGCATACCCTGATCGAAGTTCGTGACAAAGGGATTACCAAAAGCGAAAGATGTTGACTGAAATTCCGGCACATGGGAGGGATATAGGGGGTCCATGTATTGCTGTTGCAAGGGTGGCGGTACAAAGCTTTGCGACGCTTCCTGTGAAAACCCAGTGTCATCAGATGCGTTCCATAGCTCGGATTGCGACGGTAGCATGGAGTTTCGCGGGTATGAAGACTGATGCCCCTGATCTTGATCATCAGCAATGAGCTCCTTGACCTGCGCTCGTAGAGCTGGAGCACATGTGTTTAAGATCTTGTAAACAACCCCGTAAGCCCGAGCAGCAACAGGGTCGCTGACTTGCATGGCTCTGAGCCAACGCATCATCTTTTTGATACATGTGATGATATCAGCCTTTTCGTCTGCTAGATGCTTGCCCTCATAGGCCATCTCAAGCAAAAGTACAGCCATGGCTTGCATAACTAGCGTAAATGTCGTTAGCCTGTATCTATCACCCACCAAGATATTACCACTTACTGTTATGGACAACATCCCACCACGGTCCTTGGGAGTATATGAATCCGGTATCTGGTTGATCAGGCAGCAGCCTTGTCATCTCTCGAGCGGCGTGAACGCAGGTCTCAGCTGTCTTTCTGTTGAAGTCCACGGATCTACCACTTTCTGATTCTATGCGTCGTTCGATTCGGCACAGGCAAGGTCGGGTTATAAGTATCATCGTGCTCCAATAGTAGATTTTGAGCAGGAAGCGTTCGCGACTGTGATCGGGTCGGTGAGACCAGCCACTGGTACGGATATCCTCTAGTGGCAAGGCAGACTTTGACCATTCGTCAAGTTCGTTAAGCAGCTGTGTGATTCTTGTCTGGATGTACTATTGTTGATAGAATCAGCGAAGTTCCATGAAAGCCAAAGGGAGAAAGAGGAGCTCTACAGACGTACCTCCCAAGACTGAGTTGCAGTTCGCGGTGAGTAAAGGTTCAGAAGAACCTTCTGTGATATGAGAGACAGGTTGATATAGGTAACAAAGTAGTGATTTCCACCAGTCCCCTGTCTGCCACTCTCAGAAGAGTTGCTACTCGTGTTTTGTGGTGGGCTATAGCGCGTACGAATGCGAGACGTTTGCTGGGAAGCACTGCTATCTTCGTCTGATGCCCTGGCCATGGTCTGCGGATGTGGTACTGTACAATCCTCGTTTGCAATGACAGGAGGACGACCAGTTATGGAAGATACGAGGCACTCTATTGAGTGTAGACACCACCAAGTCCTTACCAATGGCTCTCTCCTTGCGTCATCCAGCGACGGATCTTCGTTTCGCAGATGAAGGCCGAGTGCCAGAGCAAGTCTGATAGAAAACCCAATCATAATCCAAGCTCTACTGACATGGCCAATCACTAGGAAATAGAATGCTAGCGCACCTGTCTGAAGTTTGTTAGGTCAAGTACGTTAAGGAGTCGAGGAGTACTGGAGACTTACGGCTTGAACCCGGTCCAAACTGGGAGCTGCGATGAAGGCCATGGTATCTTTCAGGCCGAGGAGCTGAACGGCCCGTGTCATGTAGATCAAATGATCCCGCTCATCACCTCTCCACTCAGCGCCAGTAAGATGAGAATATTTTGCGCCAATTGCAAACAGCAAGTTCATCGTCGCACGCCATTTGGGCGGAACATGGTATGGGCGCTGGCTCCGTGTAGATTGAATGTATCGGCGAAATTGACCCTCAAAGTCGGCAGGCATAAGTGGGAAGGTGCTATGCACGGTATCGATGTAGCAATCGAAGAGCTTCTCGGCAATTTCTGGATTTGGAGTCTCATATGGATCGACAGCGATGTCGATTTCAATGTCGTCGCTGTCCAGATAAAAGGTTGAATCCGTGACGTGGCACATGGAGCCAGGTCTGGAATTTTGCCTTCGTTCGTGTAAAGCTTCGGATCGTTCGTTGATGGCTCTCAGACTTGCACCAGGCGGACCGTATCGCTGACCATGGGGGTCTGTATTGCCGCGTCCAGCCTGACGTTGGACACTTCGCAGCCATTGTACCTCTGAATTCTGGCCAATATATCCAGTCTCTCTTGCTCCTCGATTTCGCATCAGGTCCTCGTCGAGAAAATCAAGGTCTTCGTTGGACCCGACAGATGCTGTCACAAAAGCTTCTCCGTGATCAGTGTCCTCTTGCCCCTTCCGCGTCGAAGATTGCTCATACGGTCTCTTCCCGAGGGTTTTGGTGGAGGGGAAAGATCCAAGAGACGCTGTTTCGTCTTCTACCTGCATCAGGATAAGTTAGTCAATTTTTCCTGTGGCATAAGCAATGCATACGCACATCTTGCAATGCTTCTTGTATGACTTTCTTGTCCGCTTCATCGACGCGCCCTTCAAGGTCTTTAAGCAGGTTAACGAGGGTTTGATTTAGTCTCATTGCCCTAGAACGTTAGATTTTAGTTTGGAGAGGACGGCCTTCTAGGTGCCTACTCTCCAAGACGATCTCTCCGTGCTGGATCGTACACACAGACTAGATTGCCTCGTTCGCAATTGGCACAACGTGGCGTGTCACCTGAACATCTAACTTCTGAGAGACATTAGTGAGAGCAATTGGATACCAAATTGAAGGGCAATATACTCCGCTTGCGACAGGTTTTGCACGCTCTCGCTCTGAAGAAAGTCGTTAGTATGCCCAGGTGCCGACTAGTGTGGGGTGAGACCACACTGACACGCGTTCCTCTTTATCGTATCTTTCTGGCATGTCGGTACTTCGATGCGGCGCCAGCTTCTGGATCGCGATCTTTCTAGCTGGTCCATGACTGGAAGGTTCAGGCGTACTTTGCTGCATATTGAAAGCTGGTTGTGATTGGAGGTTAGTAGGAGACCCGCGCATCCAGTACAGATGCAGCTCGGGCGGAAAGCCGACCCTAAGGGATCGATCAGGTCACGTGCTGAAAACGGGGTAGGCCGCTTTAGAGGGTGTACGAGGCGAAAAGGGTGTGCTGAGATCCCTCGAGGAGATCAGACTGTTGCTGCAGGGGAGACAAGCCAACAATAGCACGGGCTGGCTGTGTTCAAACGAGCCGGAGCGATCCACATGCGGCAAAATGAAGACTGGCTGTAACCTGTATCCTCCGGGCTGTTAGAAGATGAGTGTCGCCCATCAAACAGTTGATAGGTGGGTATACACGCGCCAATCAGATCGCCCACCACCATTGCCGTTGAATTCACCAACCACCGTGAATGACCTCGGTGGTCCAGTCCTGCCTGGCAATCCAATATACAGTGTGAAAGTACACCAAGTGCATCTACAGTGATGTTTCTTGAAACGATCGAGATATGCTGCATATAATTGCGGCGACCGTACCCGCGTCTGTAGAGGCGACACTCAACAAGTACAAGCTCCTTCGTAACCAAGGATAGGGTCGTCTCAAGGGTCCTCTGTCCATAGGTATAGCCAGATGGCGCCAGTAATCACCCCTTCATACTAATACCCGGCGCTTCTCGAGCAGGTTTTTCTCCGTCGCGATCGCGATCCAAGACTGGGCGGCAAGGAGCCCCGCGGAAGTCACCTGCGAGACGACACCTCCGACGGTGAGACATGGCAGCACACAATGTACAGATGGAAAGAAGGATAAAAAAATAGTGTACAAAGAATCCAGCATATGTGCGGTGCTTTTTGGGCGTTGCTCTATTTGAAGGCGTGACTAGAGCACTGTTCCATGCCCTGCTATGGCTAAGTATGTGCGAATGCTCACGTCATAGTTTACTTTGAGACTTATGATACTCTTTAGAAATGCGATTCCTTACTGTGAAACGATTGATGTTAGTTGCGTAGCATTCCATCCATCGAGTGTGATGAAACCCGCTTGTGCGCAAAGGGCCTTTTGGTTTGCTAACCATCGCACGACGTCATCCTGCAACTCCCCACGGTGTCACTAGATCCACGTTCCGTACATTCCGTACAACAAAATACCAACATGCATCTCCATCTGGACGCACTTTGTTTGTTGTTACTGTCCTAATCTTAAGCATGTCAACGTCCACGTAGTTGGAAGCCCAGTGCATGAAATTAGTATGACGTGCGCTGACTTTATTTATGAGCTGATATTTTCCTGAAGGGGTCTTCGAAAACTCAACGACTCTGTACATGTAAGCCTTGGACATGCTCATATATAGAAAGAGTCCGACTTCCGATTTCTTCCTATCTTGCAACAACTGTTGAGACTAATCTCACGTCCACCAGAACAAAAGAAAGCATTGCTGAGGATGGATGTTGTATAGCCC
Source organism: Pyrenophora seminiperda CCB06 (assembly GCA_000465215.2). NCBI lineage: Eukaryota > Fungi > Ascomycota > Dothideomycetes > Pleosporales > Pleosporaceae > Pyrenophora > Pyrenophora seminiperda. Next base: position 897,677 of record KE747818.1, on the reverse strand, counting down.
CGGAAGGGTGTTGAGGGTAGACAAATCTAGAGAACGCTTTCCCATTAACGGAAATATCTGCTAGCTCGCCACGTTAGGCTAGTCTTCCACGTGGAACCATCCAATTTTGGTCTTCGAGGCTTCCTTTTCATCATGACATCACTATGATATTACTCGTCTTCGTAATGTATCGCCTTCCAAAGCTACCCCATCAGATTGTCTAAATGCCCCCAAGGACAAAGTCTTGCGCAACATGTCGACAGAAACGCATCAAATGCGACGCAACGCTTCCGCAATGCCTCATGTGTATTCGCACCAGCCGGGAATGTCCTGGACTTCCAGATGGACCCTTATTTGTGGATATGACGAACATCGCGAAGCACGGTATGCAGAAGCGCAGGCCAACCCCTTCACATAACATGGCGGGATTATTTGCGCAGGACTGGTTGAAACCGAACAATCTGCTAATCCATCGGGTTTCTCAGCGAGAAATGGTGATGGAGGCATTTTACGAACGCTTCTTGGCATGCTTCGCTTCCGAAGGCGAAGGAAGAGATATACAAAATCGAAAAACTTGGTTGTATAGCCTACGCATTCTGTCAACAGATGGGACAAATGAGGCCCTAACGCTAGCGATACAAGCCACAGCATACGCATATTGTGCTGTTGATGCTGCTGATATAGCACTGAAACAACACTCATTAAAGCTCTACGGGCAAGCGCTGCGAAAGCACAGTCGATTTGTTTCGCGCCCGCCATCCAAATATGAAGTCACGGTACACATGGTATCTACAAGTGTCTTATTCAGCTTTTTCGAGGCTATACAAGCTACGACTGCCGACGCATATCGCTCGCATATATACGGCGCTGCCAAGTTGCTCGAAGTGACCAAACCGAAACAATGCTCACATGGTGTCTTGTGCCAGATATTTTACCATCTAAGGACACAACTCCTGCTCATACATTTAACGGGCTACGGACAGGAGACTCCCGTGGAAGCAAAACGGATTCTGTACGAAACATTGGACTACGTTCGGCTACCTGTGTTTCAGAGGCTGATGGGCTACATCTCGACGTTGGTAGAAGTCTATTTTGCGCACCAAAATGGTGTGACAGGACAACACGCTGATAATACGACATACATGAACATCAAGACCGACGTGGAGTCACTCTGGTATGAATACGTCAAGGAGGTTGCGCGTCCGGATACACTCCTCGTTTGGAAAGATGCTTCGGGCACCACGCACTTCCACAACGCTTTTACCGCTCTCACCGTTGCATACTTCAGCGCAGCTTGCATACTGCTCAGCATCATAGCACCACATGTGGCAACTCCCTTCATGGATTCAGCAGATCATTATACGACTATATTGCAAGCTTCACAGCATCTGCATACACACATGAACGGTTGCGCATACATGCGCATGGCTCCACCTTTACTGCTGGTCGCACTGCATGGCCTCAAATTGAGTCAAAAGAGACAGGCCACTGCATACTTTGCGTGCTGGGTCAATAAGTCCATGTCCGGAATTAGCGCACTTGCTTTGGAATCAATATATCGCCATCGAGCATCAGAGGGTTACAATTCTATCTCAGCTACCAATCCTAGTCCTCAGTAGTGATCTCGATGCAAGAGCTGCGTTGTCGAACACACTCAAGCACCTTTGAAGTCGACACGGACGTGGTGCGTGTGGGGCCTGCTGCTCGGGACGCTAGCCAGTACGATGGAAGCGACGTTGCGCCTAGTACTCCATCAGGACTAGCCTGTAACTACCCGAACGATGCACAATAGTAACATCCGATCCTCGACACGAATTGCTCCATTTTGCAATCTCACCGAACCCGCTGGAGGGTACACTGCATAACACGATGCAGGCCAGCAAACCCGATCACCACGACATTTGTCACAAGGTAACAGATCCATCCTCCTGCAAAAGTAGAAGCTGTAGGGAATGACTGGCCACCAACACATCAAATGCCACCCTTACTTATCGACGATGTGATTTCAGAAGGATTAGGCTCAAGAATAGTCCTCCTTGTCAGCTCTTGGCAATAGCCGTTGTTACCGTGGGGGCTTGTTCACTTGCAAAGCGCCTAGTAATGAGTGGATTACTGCTGCATACAACCAAGTGCCTACCACGGATAAGGTCGGCTGTTAGCCTGTGGCTTGTCATGGATCAAACTGGACTAACGTTAGACTAGTTTGATAGAAATTACCACGGCCTCTACTGTATTAGACCGTTTTCTTCCCAATGGTTCGCGGTTGCGGGATGCCCATATCCGATGCCATCTCGATATCAGCTACGACTATGACAATAATGGTTAGGTAACGATCAAACATAATGCAGACAAAAAGTACGTAAGAACGTATAACCAATGGCTCTCAGACTAGCTTCGCTCCTTGAGTCCACATCACGGAACGTCTGCATGTTTGAACATTCTTTGCTCGTCAGGTGCAGCATATCAGTTTTTTTTCCTTCCTCGGTTTGTTGTCATTGCTGGTCTCTCCCTGTCGTAGGTGCTCCGAGAAGGGCAATAATTCCGACGAAATTAACAAATGTTTGTCTACATATGAAAACCGCGTTTTTGGTTAGGCTTTCTGTTTGCTAGATGGCGCGTTACTGATTCAAGCATTAACATTCATGGCCAAGCAGGTCGGCCAAACCGATTCTCTCTGTGTGTAGCTGCACTATATGACCTATATTGCTCGTCTAGTTTATATGTATATGAACGTATGAGCGTGTAAATGTACATAAACATCTCTACAACAATAGCTTTGCACAATCTTTCACATAAGTTATTAAAGGTTTGCAGGAGTTGTGTTTTTATCATGATGCTTGCAATGAGTTCGTTACCTACTGGATACGTATTAGTTGTGTACTTTGGCATTCAAATGTGTTTGTGTAATGTCACAAGGAAAACCAACACGGATAGAAAACGATGTATGATGAAGCCGCTACTGCATAAGATTGCCCCAACGCCTAGAATACACATAGACCAGAAGAGTCCTTTGCCAGCTCTTCACTCTTGCACCACAATCTCGTTGTCAAGCGAGAAAGAGGGACAGACCGAGACAAAGAAACGATAAAAGGACTATTCGTAGAAGCTTCAGTAATTCACATGTAGTAGGTATATAATCGTCCGTACCCTCTTTCGGTAAAGCCCACTGATTTGTAGATCCCCCATGTTGCGTCCACGGTGGCTGCTCCTTCCGTCACAGCTTTCAACACCTAAGTTTTCTGCATGCCCTCGACAAACTTGAGCGCATCCTCTCTTTGCACAACATCAATACTACTCGTTTTGTTCGAGTAGCTGACACCGTAACAACGATCGGCCACGTACACCATCTCTGGCCTGAACGTCGTGCAGATGAACTGACCACCCCCGTCCTTATTTTTGCCACCCTGACCACTGAGCTTTTCCAGCATCTGCGCGACCGCGGTACGATACTGTGCGTCGAGATTGGCGTCGATCTCATCAAAGAGGTAAAAAGGCGCCGGGTCGCACTTTTGAATAGCAAAGATGAGGGCGAGAGCGCAAAGAGATTTCTGGCCACCAGAGAGTTGGCCAATCTTCTGTTGCTCGTCATGCTTGCTGTTGAAGGACACGGCGATAGAGACGCCGGTGTATTCCTCAACTTTGCTCTTCTTGCCTTGTGTTTCTTCTTCTTCGTCTGAGGAGGCATCGTCGCCGCCGCCGCCGCCGCGGCGAGCGTCTCGGTCAGAGTTCCGGTTGATGATGAGGCGGCCGCGACCAATAGGCACGAGTTGTTGGAATACTTCGCCAAACGCTGAGGCAACTTGCTTGAAGGTGCGGGCGATGGCCTCGTCCTTGCGCTGATCGAGCACGTCGATAAGATTTTCAATGGACTTGCGCGAGGTATCGAGTTCGGCACGACGCTCTGTAAGGGTTCGACGTTGACGTGTAAAGTTTTCGTATTGTTCAAAAGCCTTCTTGTTGACGTGGGCAAAGCTCTTGAGGGCTTGATTGGCCTTGGTGAGTTCTTTGGTAACCTTTGCGTATGTCAGTATACACAATACCCTCGTAATCGGATGAACATTACCTTTGTAGTGTCCCATTTAGTATACTTTCGATCTACGTCCTCTGGAAGAGTACCCAGATCTCGTATATCTCGTTTTACCTCAGCTAGCCGATCGGTGAGACGACTACGATCTGAGTCCTTCTTGGACATGGATTGCTCTTGCTTTGCCATTGTCCTTGCGAGCTGCCGGTTAGTAGCTTCTTTTTCGTTTCTTGAATTTTCCAGCTCGCTCAGCTGAGCTCTTATGCCTTCGATTTGAGCATCAGTCTCTTGGATCTGTACGTCGAGATTTGCAATCGTCTGGTTCACATCGTTTAACGCGCGCTCGTACTCTCGTAACCGCGCGGATTGGCTAGTCGAGCCACCCACTCCCCCCTGCTGTGCTTGGATATTATCGAGTTCTGGCTGCAAGTTCTCGTTGAGATCAAGCTCAGCCTCGACTTTACGGGTTTCTAGAGCAGTTCGCTCCTCCTTTGCACGCGCAAATTGTCGCTTCAGATCTTGAACAGTGCTTCTTAACGTTGTGAGCATCTGCTCTTCGTCGTTTGACAGCGCTTTCTCAAACTTAGAAGCTACCTCAGCCTCCCAGTCACTCTGCTGTGCCCCAAGTTGATTGATCGCCGAACTCAATGTAGAAGTGGTCATCTGCTTCCGCGCAAGGCTCTCCTGAATTTCGCGGAGTGTCCTCTGTTTGAGCCGCAGCTCTTCACGCATGGGCGCATAACTGTTTTCGCCCTTGTCTTTCTCATGCTCCCGTCTACGGACCTCACTTAAAGCTGCAGTGAGTTGCTGACGCTTCTGCTCAAGTTCTGTTGCGATCATACGCTTACGTTGCTGCAACTCGTCGTATTGCGTGCGTATCTCGGAAAGAGTTTGATAGGCCCTGATCTTAGACTTGGACGGATCGTGATAACCTCCTCGGTACTGACCCTTTCGCGATGCATTGTCTCCATCAAGGGTATATGCGCGAACGTTGTACTGCTTCGCATTCTTCTTACAAGCAGTCAAATCAGGACACACAACGATTTTGCCGAAAACATGGCTGAACGCATTTTCGAATCGTTGGTCATATCTCAGTTTTGGCAATAGCGGTTGCATGTCACCAGTTGCAGGAAGATTCATATCATGCCCCCGAATGCGGTTGAGGGGAATGAATGTGATGCGTCCGCCCTTGTCTTTGATGAGTCTGTCAATAAGTTTGCTAGACACTTCGTCATTGTCCACAACGACGTTGAAGAGAGCACCTTCTGCGGCAGCTTCCGTGACCGACCGGTAGTCATTGTTAACTTCGAGCAGGTCCGCGATAGTGCCATGAACGCCTTCCAGCTCCCCCTCTTTCTGATAGCGGCGTAGCGATTCGAGTCCACGACTAGTACCATGATCAAGCAGCCGAGAGAATGTACTTTCCGCTTTCCGCAGCTCGGCTTGGGAATTTGTAAGCTGAGTGTTCACCCTGTTCTCCTCGCGGTAGAGGTTTGTCTGCTCGTCGTGTACGGCTTTATAGGCGTCCTTTGCTTGTTCGACCTTCGCCGCAAGATCGACGCTAGCGTCGCCTTCGCTCTCGATGGTTGACTTGAGATTGCCAATCTCACTCTCAATACGCATGATGTCGCTCTCAAGCTGAGCGGTTTCTTCGTTGGTCTGCATGAGAACGGCCTTGCGTCGACTGAGGTCGCCATTAGCCTCCTCTATCTGGGCGCGCAATGCTTCGTCGCGCTGTCGTTTGGTGGTGTAGAAAGCAGTACGGCCCTGCTTCTCCTCGAGCCGCTTTTGATGGCCTTCAGCTTCTAACAGTTGTGATCTGACAGCTTCCTCTTCCTTCTTCTTTGCGTTGTATTCAGGGAGCAGTTGCTTTAGCTCAGCTTCGCGTGCTCGTATCTGCTGCTGAAGTGAATTCATCTGTGTGTCGCGCGTCTTCTTCATTCGTTGGGCAACCGACTGGTTGTCCTGCAGTGCCTTGAGCCCAAGCTCTATCTTTGCCTTTTCCAGTGTCGCTGACTTGCGCTCCTGCTCGGACTGCACACGGTCCTCTCTGAGAACGTCCAAGTCCCCCCTCCGCTTATTGATATCTGTATCGACCTGTGCGATTTCCGTCTCGGTTTGCACAAAGGCCGCTTCGTTGGCTTCCTTCATCTCACGGCCGTGACTCTCAAGCTGGTCAATGTTCTCGATGGCGGCCTCGAGATCAGCTTCCTCACGCGACTTCAGTGTGTACATCAGTGACCGACGTTCCTTGTCATTCCGGCTCCATGCCTCCAGCTCCTCTTTCTCGCCCTCCAACTCGTCCAAGCGTTCGTTGATTGTGGTAACCACGCCGTCAATGTTTGCACATTTGTTGTCAGTGTCGGCGAGCAGCTTCAAACTGTTTGCACGGCGCTCTTCGTACACATTGGAACCGGATATCTCCTTCAACAACTTCAATCGCTCAGAGTCCTTCATATTTGTGAGCGCGGTCACACGACCTTGAGGAACAATGTAGTAGGGGTTTGATCGTGAGAAACCGGCAGACTCAAGGATCTGCATGACTTCGGATTTGGTAGCGTTCTTGCGGTTGACGGAGTACTCGTCTTTTTTTGCGCCAATCGTCCTGCGCAAGAAGAACTCTGGCTTGCCCGTCTGAAAGCGGTCTTCGGTGTTGTCGAAGCACACCTCGACATATGCCGACATTACGGCTGAGCCAGAGCCCTCGTGTAGCAGCGCCTGCCGCTCTTCGCGGCCCAGGTTGTGATAGTCATCGCCTAGTACGAAGCGCACAGCGGCGAAGAAGTTGCTCTTTCCAGAACCATTGCGACCGACGACTACGTTACAGTTGGGTGAGAATGGTTCAATTTGCAACTGCTCCTTGTAGCTCTTGAAGCCCTGGATCGTGATCTGCTTGATGTATCCCATGGCCGCGGTTCAGAGCGATTGTAGCGAGTGAGAATGGCCGACTAAAGCTTGCGGTCGCGTGTAGGATGTGTATGCGATCGCGATGGTACTTGTCAGCACATAGTGGGGGGTTCGTGGGAGAGGGCGTAGATGGGGAAGCGTCCACCCACTGGTTGCGCCGACGACGCGATGCGCGTCGCGCTTTCCCGCCAAGCATAGGTAGCGCTCGGGTCACTCTGTCCTCCACCCATCGGATGGCTTGCACATGACTTCGCGAAACGTGTTTTCGCCCCAATAGCCCTACGAAGCACATGGATACGCTCTATTCAATAAATGCTGTATTTTCTACCAATAGGTTATTGTGAGTGGCTGTAAAGGAGGATTAAGACGAGGATGATGACAATAATAATGTAATGATAATATAATAATGATGACAACAACATTGCAAACAGCAAACCCTTGCCGTCGGTGTAGTATATTCTTAACTATTCGTTCATAATACAACATAATACCCTCATTCCTTCATCATTCCAGTTTTCTCTACAGTTACTCTGGGAAACATATAAACGTGTTGAAAGTTCACATCGAGAACCATCCCTCCAATCCTCCAATCCTCCAATCCTCCACAAGCAAATCTCCTACACAATCTCAACCTCTATTATCGATATGTTTGTCCATGTATGCAGATGGTACTTCTGCAATACGGGCAAGATGCATCAGATCATTGAAGTCAACGGGGCATGACAAGTGGCGAGCGTGTACGAAACTTTATCATCTGAGAAGTTGGCAAAGCTCGATTTACTAGAATACTCCTCTAAATAAAGGTATCAATTCGTGTTACGAAGTACCCTGACTTACAACAGAAAACCCACTACTACTTAGAACGACTCAACAGCCACACATTGAACCAAACAATCTCACATGTCCATGAGCCCAGGTATCATCGTCGCTGCAAGGCCTTCTTTCTCTTAGGCTGACTGATGCTGTACAACTTTGCCTCAGACGGACTGATTCCGGTATAACCTCCGTTTCACATGTGGGTAATGGTATCGGCGAAAGCAACCGCAACGGTAGTCCAGACTCCTTACAGCCTCTCGGTATTTTCACCGACCTTGCCGATCTATCAACCACATATTCTATCCCCGAAGCTCGCCGGCAGATGGGAGCGGACGGAACGAAGGTCCGAAAATACTCGGTTGGGAGATAGGTACAGAAGACCGGTGTAAAAGTGCTGTGATACGCGAGACGTGAGCCATGGTGAAGTGCCTTAGCCAGCGCGTCGATACCAGCAAATATGCAGTCGCATCGGAAAAGGCAAGAAGGGAGGTCAAAATACTCGATCGCTGCGACTCCTCGCACTCGTATGGGGGTGGGGTGGCATAACTTGTTTTGAAAGCCACCTCCGTAGCTTCGACGGGAATGGTTTCCGGTCAAATGATACTGAGCGCGATTGCGTCATTTCTGACTAAGAAGGTTCTTGGGCGTGCGGCTAGTTGCCCCGCAAAATTGTTTCGACAACACCAGGATTCTGGGCTGAGAGCAAAAGACTAAGGTATGTGACTTTTATCAAACGGTCGTACAGTAGCGAGATATTTCCGATTCCGATGGGCGCTCGCGCGCTTCGGCGCCTACGGTTTGTAAGATTATGGACTGGACCTTGAGAGCTGACACCACCTTTGTACAATGCGGCATTGAAAGCGACCTGGCTTGCAGCTTGCAGCAGCAGAATAGGCTTTGAGGCCCAAGTGTCGGCGCAGCGATCTAGTTGGCGCAAGGGCGGATATCATGTCCGTGTCGATGCCATATTGGGCAACTATGATGCAGGCTAGCAGGGATGGGAAGGGGCGTGTGATGGGATTTCTCAGCAAAAAGGATGGGATTTTTAAAATTGCCCATGCTGAAGAAGCGACTTTCCTATCAACCCCTCCCGATGGGAGTACTGTGCGCGTCATGGGGTTTTGCTCCCTAGGGTAGGCTAGTACGTAGTGATCGACGGTGCCCCTACCTGCTACCTACATACTACTGTACTGCTACGTTGTTTTCCCGAGGCAGTGGGGTGTGATGGCCGTTTCGCCTCTCGGCGGTGCGCTATTCGCTATTCACATGGCAAAGCTGTCCAGTGCAGGGGTTGGATTCAGTCTTTCAACGGTTTTCTGCCATGACGGCAAGCCTAACGAAGCAAGCAGTTGTGGCTGTGCGCATGGAACATGCCACACGGGGTAGTCGGATATACTATGTGAGGAGCGCGACTGTGACAGTCAGGCTCCCGAGGTTCATGTGAGGACAGTGACAGGGGGACGGCGGTCAGTGTGCAGGACTAGCCGCTAGCGTAACGCCAATCAAGCCGCGGAGTAGGCCTCCTGGTGCACCATGTTCCATGGGCCGCTATTGTTATTACGTGGTGTGTGTTCAGAGAGGAACTGGAACGAAGAATGCTGGCGACGCAGACGCAGAGGCTGTCGCAAAGTTGTGGTCCGCGGGGCATCCCTTGGCGCCCTTGGCGCAGCTGCCGTCATAACGCGCATCTGCGCATCGCGACGCCATGTATCGCTATGCCAATAAGATGGCGAAGTCGTCTTCCGCTGCCCTTCTATACACCCGTGGGCCTACAGGGAATGGCGCACGCTGCTGTCGACAAGGGGCCGGAAGCGACAGCCTGTCCTCGAAGCGGGCGGGGACTCGCGTCGTCTCAGTCAGGCCATCGGATCGGCAGTCGCAGTTTCCCACAAGCCTGGCGGGCTGGAAGGCGATTGCAGTACTCATCGTCGATCTGGCAGTTACGCTACGTCACTCGGCGAGTGGGCCCGCCAATCAGTCCGCGGCCCGCTGCAGATGATCCCTGTCTGCGTCCATTGCAATCGCTTTCCTGAGTTCCGCATGCTACCAGAGTCCCCATTGTTTGAAATCCCATGTTAGCTTCCTTTCCTTTCTCACCTGCTTTAAACCCCTCCCCAACTCCTCCCCCTCCCCCCCGTGCCATTCTCCAATCCCGTTTCTTGATTCCAGCCAACGGACCTGTGCTCCGATACGACGGATAACTACCTGCTCCACAATTCCAATTCCACAGCATATAACTATCTACCTGCCCTCAGGCACGCACAGCCCAGCACAACACAACAAAACACAACACAGCACAGCACAGCACAGCACAATACAACACAACACAACATACCATCTCACACCACCACACCAACCACGCTTTACTTGCGACATCTAACCCTCAATTATCAGCATGACTGAGATCCACCACCAAACCCCGTTTGACTGGGCTGGCGAAGCTTTCTCTGCCCTTCACCACCCTGACATGAACCAGCCACAGGACAAGTGGATGGCGGCTTTTAGTAATTCCGCCACGTCCAACACGCAACCCTTCGCTATCCCCCCCTCGCTACTTACCGCCGGCAGCATGGAGCGGTACGGGCAAGTCACCCCTCCCGAAGAACTCTCACCGGCTCATCCTGAGCGCGACGAGCGCGAGACTTCTATTCCCGTGGAGCAGCTCCGGAACGAAACACCGTTGTGGCCAAAGCATGACGCCACATCGCGGCAAGTGCCGGCTGAGGAGCTTTCCCCTAAGCGACGTCGCACTAGCCGCACCTCTGTCAATCAGGACAACCAAGCTCCAGAACAGGATCTCCTCGATGCCAATCCTCAGCCACCCAAGCGCAAGCGGGGTAGGCCAAAATCTCAGCCTCAGATGGTCGAGGCATACACTGCCGATGGCTATCCCTTCCAGGTCTCGTCCGCTCGTCAAACACACCTGGAGAAGAACCGCGTCGCCGCCCACAAGTGCAGGCAGCGCAAGAAGGAGTACATCAACAGCCTCGAAGGCCGTGCCCGCGAATACTCCGCGAAGAATAAGATGCTCAAGGAGAATGTTGCACTCTTGCGTGAGGAAGTCCTCAACCTAAAGAACGAGATGCTGCGCCATGCCGGATGCGGTTTCTGGGCTGTGGATGAGTACTTGGCACGATGCGCCGGAGGCCTCCTCGGCATGGAGGCATCTGCATCAGGCATGCGTCACTCAACATCATCACGGAATAACAGCGTCAGCCAAAACCTTGCAATGCCGACCTCGCAATATACTGGCCACCAGGCACGGGAGCCTAGCATGGGTTCCATGAGCTCCGCTGATGGTGACGATTTTGGCGGTCTTGAGCTCCTCAAGGACTTCACGGACGAAGACATGGACGACATGGAGGTATAGGAAGCCAACCTGAACATCCTTGCAATCAAGGCCTTCTCATTCTGACTTACATCATCGCCTTGATTTTGATCACGCCTTACGACATAGGATTGACTTGACCACCATGGCCGTCTCCTCCTTTCTTCCAATGATTCTACGATACCCCGAGGAGCTTTACTTCACGTTGAGTAGCCAAAAAGCTTTTCATTTCATTTTCCCTTTACGTATGCTGCAATGACCGGCTTGGGCAGTGATTGCCCACCGCAGTAGCCACGACTTTGATATTTGGCGTTCAAGCAACACCATGAAAACAGGGGCCCATAGTGGTACAAAATAAATTTAAGCGCGCTATACATGCAATATGATCAAAGATATGCCTTCAGATCCTTCAAAGTTGCATCCTTCTGCTTCGGTCAAAAACATCCATGTTGCAGGTCGTGTCTACTTCGCTAAATTTTCCAATCTTCGACATGCAGGGTGAGGCTTGGGTATATTCCCCACTCATGTGGGTTGATCCCTGGATTCCACCATGGCAGCCGTGGACATCGATGCTATCTCATTGACCCGGGGAACGTCCCCCGCGCCTCTGTAATGTTTGGTGAACATATGGGTATGAGGCCCAACGACACATGCAGACCAATCAAGCCATGTATTTTGATGTTAGGGCCTCAAACATACTTCAGATCGCTATCTACCCCAGAATCCGAAAGTCTGATGAGTTGCATTCCCTGTCTGTCGACCAAACTTTTCTCATCGAGACCACTGATAGCGTCTACTAGCAAGACCAAATTTGTTTGTGACAGGTCTCCACCACTACCCGCCCATTGCACGATACTCGCATCAAGTACTCTCGGTTAGGTGAGCCGTTTAACAACGGAACGCGAGCATACGACGTGCAGTGCAAGTGATGTGGCATGCTTCCGTACAGGACGACAGCTGCAAGCAATCCTGGTTTTCGATTTTTAGCCGCCCATGTTGCCAACAGATACGCAATTTCTACTCAATTGTTGTACATAGCTTGTGGGGCTCAATAGCCCTACATATCGTCTGGAGAAGGTATCCTGCTTACGCTCGGATCTCGTTCCGGCGGCTACATGCATTACCAGCTCTGGTGGCCTTGTCAATAGAATGCTTAGTTATACTCCTACTGTCTACTAATGTGGTATCTTCTGAGGAAGGACGATGGCCTTACACCTTGGTGTACTTTTCTTAGATAGGCAAGTACACTGACCAATGTGCGTAAGCATGAAGAGTTATTTGCTTCTAGCTAGTTTCATTCAAGAGATAACGTTCACATAGGGAATGAAACAGTCCTATCAGAACGCTTTCATCCTTTCAACAATGAACACAATACAGAGATTACTCGACTAGCGAACGGGAATGATGTAACATGTGCTCATAACAGAAACAACCCCAGGGATGACACCTCATAAACACCAACAACACCAAATCGACATCAGCGCAAGCCAGCGGCTCAATCTACCGATCTAAAATTAATGTACCTTCGCCAGGAAACCAACGTCCAGTCTCCGAGCGATCTCCACATCCTTCCCCACACGCACCAGCCCGATCTTGGGCCTAGTTCTTGCTCCCGACGGCTCCCTAAGCTTGTGTGCTCATTGGCCGTGGAGACCATCGCCTAAATTAACTCAAAGCTGTGAACCGTTCGTGAAAGCTTTGGATGGGGGGTCCGCCGTACCGGTACATGAATCACCATGGCGCATTCTACAGTGCTGTACGTTTGTGAGCTGAACGATAGACATTATTCCCGTCCGACGAAGCGCCGGACATTTACCCTACAGGCTCCTTGTCCATAACATCATAGCGCGACAAGCCAGATGTTGCTGAGCTGTCGGGGCTTGGTCGTTGCCACTAAAAGCGGAAAACACCAAGACATGGTTTGGTGCTAATTTACGCGAACAGTACGTCACACTTCAGGCACGTGGAACCGCCGGCCATGAACCCCTACATACGGGCTCTCGGAACGGGTAAGGGGATCCCCAGCCCGTGGACATGTCATCTGCAACCGGAAGGGCCGCAGTGCCATGCTCGGACATAAGACTTTCTCTCATGCAGAACATTGCGCAATTGTTCTGATGCAGATTGCAGGTTTCCTTGTCCCTGCAGTATGCGAGTGAGCACAGAGGGATGCAGCAGAGAGCGCTTCCGCGAACCAATTGCACGTGCAGTTTGGGGTTTCAGATATCACACCCACCCAAAATCTCACGATAGGGACAATCAGGTGGAGAATAGCTAGCAAGAGAGTGGTGAAATGTTGAAGCGCGAGGAAATTTTGTCCGAGAGATTTAGAGCCCATCACACCTACCTTGGGAAAGATCACGATAAGGCAAGCGGTTGTTGAACGGAAGTTATATCCGATCCAGCGCTTCGCTCCGTGACTCATGGAGGACCTCGCTTTTTCTTTCTCGTTTCGAACATCGTTGGAGAAGCAGTAAAGTGACGGTACAGTACAATACACTGTCCTCTTCTGTATTTGGAAAATGCCAAGCTGGAGAAAAAAGCCCCTTCACTCATTATTATCACATCCGCTTACATTCCCCCCCAACCTCAACCCCAACCTCCTTCTTATCTTTCTCTTCTGCCCCTTCCGCTCTCCCTTCCACCCCACCTTCACTTTTGCTCCAATACCCCAAACCCGAGAACGGGGAAGCACATGGCCAAAAACAGAAACAAGGGCGAGGGACAGGAGGAGGACGAGCTGAACAAACGTCCTGCACCATGCCCATGCTCATCACACAAACTTCGCCGCAAGCTCGCATGTAGGCAGTAGTACTATCTCGAAATCCCACGAGCGGAATGAATCTCCGTACATAAGATCCATGGGCGCTATTTCACACTGACCTCAACCACCGAACACTGTGCCATGACGTCTAGGCGCGGCAATATCCAGCAATGGTGTTGATGGTAGTGGGGAGGGAGTTTCCCTCCGTGTCGAACACGGGCATGCTTGTTCTTTCGGTGGACTACCCCGCCTGTTAGGTTCTCAGTTGCCCATGCAGTGTCTCTCCTTTCTACGCTACAGTGACCTATGAAAGACAGCAAAGCATCCACGCTTGAAAAGGGAAAAGCTCGAAAATACGCACTTCTCCTGAGGAAAGTAAGGGAGAAAGCAAGATAATGAGCGAGTCCGAAAAAAGTATGTACCTTGTGAACTGAATAACTTGCCATTGTCTACTGTGAAATTGGCGTCTTGAAGACAAGTGCGACATGATCGTCACCAGCTGTGACAACCGCCTCGCCATTTCCTTGCACAAAGGCCATGATACCTCCTCCCTCGCCGCCACCCCTGTGTCCCTTCCACTCGCCAACGAGGCCTTTGCCAGCCGCAGCTGTTCCACCCCGTGTATCCCACCGCCTCAGCACACCATCGTAACCCACACTCGTCAACAGCCAACCACCTGGCCCTTCTTTTGCGACAAAGTCGAGCTTGACGACAGCCTGTGGTGATTCTTCGTCTGCATGCGCATCGTCTATCCGCCTTCGGACGGCGAAGCGATGTGCGGTGTCGAAGAGGGTAATGGAGCCGTCGACATTGCCAGCGGCCATGAGAGTAAGCGGTAGGGAGGAGAAGCTGAGGCATTCGACATTGTCGCTTCCCGCCTGTAGGCTCGCCAGGATCTGTCCAGCTTGGCCGGCTGAAGCGGCACCCCCTTTCGCGCCGGATTGCTTTCCTCCTCCAGCTTTATTCTTTGCACCTCCACCACTTGATGATGTTGATGCTTGTGCAGGCGCAGCGAGAGAGAGACGGGGCAAACCGACGATGCGAATCTGGCCTTCTGGGCCACCGACTGCAACGAAGGCACCCGACGGTGGGATACCGACAGAATATAGTCCGCCCTCGACACGGAAGCGCTCGTCGAGACCCGTAAGGCCAACGACAGCTTGGGATTCAGAAGTGGCAGTGAGGCCCTGGGACGCTGCGTCGCCGAATACGTCCCAGACGTACAAACTTGAGTCTTCGGAGATAGTAGCCAACAACGAACCATCAGGCGACCATGTACCGGCTGTGCAGGTCTCGGTATGGAGGTAGTATGCCTGCAGGACCTGCAGCTCGTTGCCCTTCTCTGTACTAATCTGGTATACCCAGACCGAGCCATCGTTCGCGCCGAGTGCGACAATGTTGGGGTGATCAGGCGACGGGTTCGACGCAACCCAGTTGATCTCCTCGACTTCTTGTGCCTCTGCCAAAAACTTCCACTTCTTGCCGTCGGGTACGCCCTGCCAGACGCGTAATTTGCCGTCCAAACCAGCTGTTGCGACGAACTGTCCCTTTGGCTGAGTGAAAGTGATGGCATTCACTGAGTCTTTGTGCCCGTCTAGTGTAAATATGCTCTTCAACCCCTCGCGCTCGCTAGGTTGTCCATCGCTGCTCGGTTGCGCCGTGGCCGCTGCTGAAACGTCGATGATGTAACCAACGTCGTCGCCGCCTCCTGTCGCGATAATCTCCTGATGTATCGGGTGTTGCGCTATGCAAAAGATGCTGTCCTTGTGCTCGTCGAAATGCGCAACCGAGTCGTTTTGCAGGTTGATCTCCATCTGCATTTCCTGGCCGCCTTCGTCACCCTCGTCGTCTGAGTCCATGGGCACATCACCATCGTCCTCGACAATCTCTTCTGCCTCTTCGGCGTCTAGTGTGTTGTCCACATCATGCACATCGATGTCGTCTTCGTCGTGCTGGGGCTGGTTCGAAGTGGGATCTGGGATGGCCATTATGTGGGTGTTTAGGATTGGATTTGCGTAGCGAATACTATGTGAGGAAAAGTGTAGCAGACGCGCTTTTCTGCGCGTGCGATCGTATATGTGCCTTTTTCGTGCTTAGAAATTGCCAAACTAGATCTTCTACGAGGAACTTTTTTGTTCGGGACACGGTCGGAGGGGCACAGCACCGACCCCTCCCCCCCCCACACACACGTCATTTGTAATCCGCGTTGGAGCACAACCACCATTGAAGCCTCCAAACTTCCAATCTGATCGTATCTTCACATGACTAATGTCGGAAAACAGCTTGTAGTTATACCGCCAAGTTGTGTATGCATGTATGCAAATGCTCGTCGATTCCTACTGAATCCTATTGTACATGCCCGGCCACGTGACTATGTATATTCGAGCCATACTTACAACTTCGCCCTCACTTCGTCCTTGACCACAAGTCCAAACTTCCCACTCTTTTCCTTGTCGCGTAAGACTCTCCTCAGAATCTTACCTGAGGGACTCTTCGGTATCTCATTGATAAACTCCACTTCCTTGACCCACTTGTACCTGACCTTCTTCTCCTTGACATACGCAATAATCTCCTTGCCCACAGCGGTACTCTCCTGCAAACCAGGCTTGACCACAACGTAAGCTTTGGGAAGTTCCCCCGAGTAATCGTCCTGGACGCTCATAACAGCTACATCCTCGATCTTTGGATGACCTAGTAGCAAGTCCTCCAGTTCGGCAGGTGCAACACCAATACCTTTGACTTTGATGAGCTCCTTGATGCGATCAGTGATGTGAATCATGTTTTCCTCGTCAATGGAGCCGCGGTCGCCAGTGTGAAGGAAGCCATCTGCATCAAAAGTTTCTGCTGTAGCCTTCTCATTGTTGAGATATCCCATTACGATTTGTGGTCCGCGGGCCAGCACTTCGCCATCTTCGCCGACACCGCCTTCTGTCCCGTCATCTTTGATGATCTTGACTTCGGTCGAAGCTACAATGGCACCTCCAGAGTGCGCATATTTGTAAGAATACTTATCAGGTGGGTGCGCAGTAATGCAAGAACACGACTCTGTCATCCCATATCCTTGCTTGAACCCAGTGTGAGGAAATTTCTTTTGGAGCTGCTGGATAATCTCTTCAGATAGGGGGGCCGCGCCGGAGGAGAATCGTTGAACGTGGCTGAGGTCATACTTGTCGACTATCGGATCGCGCACGAGTCTGATGATAATCGGGGGAACCAGCAGTAGCTCGGGGAGCTTGTATTCGACGATAGCGTCTAGCATCTTCTCCATTGTGAATTGCGGAAGCATGACGACTTCAGCATTGAGTAAGACTGGGAGGTGCATCTGATGGACCAGACCTGTGATATGGAATAGTGGTAGTACAGCCATGATCTTCGTTAGTGTTGATGGCGTAATCTGCTGTACCTGAAGGCATTGTGCGATAACGTTCTGATGGCTTATCATGACAGCTTTCGGTAGTCCAGTTGTGCCTGAAGAAAAGGAAAGAAAGGCGCAGACATCCTTGTTCTTTTTGCCTGGTGGTAGCTTAAAGGGAGGTGCCTGTCCCGACTCGCCATACGACTCGCCCATGCGGATCAAATCTTGGACTGTGGTGTAGCCTGGTAATTCGCCCTCAAGCAGAAACACGTTTGACTGTGGCAGCCCAACAGCCTTCGCACTTGCCGCCGCAACTTCCATACTTCCTGGTGTAGTCATCAAGAACTTTGCGTCCGCTGTCTTGAGCGCAAAAGTCATCTCTTCAACATTGTACGCTGGACTCGCACCGCTGATTTTCGCACCCACTCGCAGGCCTGCAAACATGGCTACTGGATACCAGACAGTGTTTTGGCTAAACAGCGCAACGGTGTCGCCCTCTTTAAGCCCATACTTCTTGACTAGGGCAGTGGAAATGAATGTGGAGTATCGCTTCACATCGGCCCAATCCACACGCTCTTTCGTGAGGGCATTTTGGTAGCCAGCAAGCTTGTTCTTTGGATATTTGTTAACAGTCGAATAGGCTGAGTCAAAAAACCATTCCCAATCCGTGACATCGGTTGGAACTATGATGGTCAGCTACGCTTCGTTCAGCAGCGCAAGAGGAAAACGAACAGTCAATGGGTGGCTGTCGCGACTTGAAAATAACCATCTTGACGCCAATAGACCCAATTCTCGGGGTATAGGTATCCGACTGAATCCCGTATGAGATGGGAGTTGGAATGGAGATGGAGAAGATACCCAAGTAACGGTGGAATCTTACAGACAATAAGGTGAAAAAGTGTTTCTTGTGAAAAGAGGCGGCACCGTAAGTACTATGAGGCAGGCGCTAGCATCCTTCCTCGGCGCGTCCATTTCAATCTCCATCTCCATCTCCATCGGATTCGCTGTATTCGGTAGATTGTGGGGCGGGAAAGCAAGTGCAAGGCGGGGTTGACAGAGCTAGGTACCGAGCTGTCTAAAGTAGACAAGATCGCCACGCCTCCTGACGTCTTTTTCCGGGTAACAACAATTGACAACTTGACATTTTGATAGGGGTAAGTGTCCGAGTCGCTTCGTTGCCTTAGGATCGTTTAATTGATATCAAGAGTTATATATCGCCGTGAAGTTTGTATGAAATACTACAAGTAACGAGATTTGCGACACAACTTGCGACCTCCCAAACCGCCCATGTAGATAGCTGCATTGCGCTTGACATCCTACATCTACCGGTACTATTATCAACGGCCATAAGCCAGCATAGTATCGTATCGGCAAATCAAGACACAGACAGACCAGCATGTCCGACGATGATCCCGGCCTGCGCGTCCCCCTCAACAAAGACCTCCGCATAACCCTCATCGGCACCGGCACCATCGGCCTCTCCTTTGCAGCGTTCCACCTCTCGCACCTCCTCAGTCCCTCACAGCTAACAATCTACGACGTTCGCCCCAACCTCTCTTCCTACATTTCTTCCGCCCTACCCCAATTCTTTTCTTCAAAGTCCTCAACAGCCTCCATCTCCGACATCCGCATCGCCACGTCCCTACAGTCCGCCGTGCAGGACGCGCACATTATCCAAGAATCCGGGCCAGAAAACCTGGCCTTCAAAAAAGAGCTATGGGCAGAAGTAGAGAAATACGCCCTAGAAGATGCATTACTCTGGAGTAGCACATCCGGCATCCCCGCCTCTGCACAAGCCCAAAGCATGATCTCAAAATCGCGTTTACTAGTCGTCCACCCGTACAACCCACCGCATATAATGCCGTTGATCGAACTTGTGCCCTCGCCTCATACCGACCCCCATATAATCCTACAAACACAAGAGTTCTGGGAATCCCACGGTAGAGTCCCCATTCATATCAAAAAAGAAACAACGGGCTTCGTAGCGAATCGCCTCGCGTTTGCGCTGCTGCGCGAGGCGATTCATCTGGTGAATGAAGGCGTCGTGAATGTGGGCGAATTGGATGCCATCGTGGAGGGTAGTATGGGCCCTAGGTGGGCGGTTGCAGGACCGTTTAAAAGTTATCATGCTGGGGGCGGGGAGGGCGGATTGGAAGCTTTTTTCAGGAATATTGGAGGTACGGTACAGGCGTGTTGGGAGGATGCGGGGAGAGTTGATGTTGGGGGTGGGTGGGAGGAAGAGATTTTCAGGCAAGCGAGGGAAAGATATGGGAAGGTTGACGTGGGGGAGAGAGACAGGGTTACGAGGAGGGTGTTGGAGGTGCTGAGGGAAGAGAAGAAAAAGGGAAACGAGCAAACCTCGGACCCCTAGTGTAAATAGCATGGACGGGTGGGACTTGTATTCCATTATCCCCAGTGATGTGAGAATAGTATTGTTTCATCATTTGCTATGCTAGGCGATTTCAGTAGACCGCGGATATGTAAAGATATACATACCGATAATTTACACTATAAGATACAAACTAGTGATAACACTAGGTCCAATAAACATACCAAACCAAAACAAAATATTGCCCAGGGTATCTCTTCCCCTCATAAACTTCGTCTTGCTAAAAGCCGCCAGCGGCAGCTGCAACAGCTGAAATACAAACAAGTAACCTCTGATCTTCTTGAATAGACAAAACATGAGAATCTCGTGCACCACCGCGCTGAGGAAGAAAGTAAAGAAGGTTGCCTGCATCTTAGACAGATGGAAAAAGGATATCGACGAGTGATAGACGTGGCGCAGCAGGAAGTTGTGTACAGGCCTGTTCCAGTCGCGCGCGTATTGGTCAAAAGATACGCTGTTCCACCATGGACCATAAAAGCCGCGGTCGCCGAAACGCGTGACTTCGGCAAGCACGTTCAGAAGGCACTCCCAAATGACGTACCAGCTAAGTAGCTGCTCGAGAAGCATTGGGAAGAGCATATCGGAAACTGTTGAGCCGAGTTATTAGTGCAGTGGTTATATGAGGACGAGGGGTTAGTTCATACCAACCCATGGAAACTCCTCCCATCGCTTCTCAAGCGACATGCCAGCATCCCTTTGCCTCACGGTCTCTACGACGACTGGATAGATATACGCTTGCGAAATGATGATCATGACCCAGATAACTCCCAATGTAGCTGCCGACTTTTCTGCAACATACCACCAGTTTACTCGTTCTTGGCGGGGGTATTCCTGGTCGTAGATGAGGGTAGGAAGACATGTCCACTCAATAAAATTACCCAGTGTCAGGTTATTGGGGTAGACACTGTCCGTTGTCGTGCACTTTCCGCGGAGCTCCTCGTCGAGAATGGTTATCTCGGTGTTCAATACACGTCTGAAGGCGTCGATTTGTTCCTCGTCAAGTGGTTTTCCTGCCTCGATGGCTTGACCAATGGAGGCAATTTCAGACTTCTCTTTCGAGAGGTTGGTCGAATATTTGGGACCTGAGCTTCCTCGTTGGGTCAAGTTGCCCTCGTTGGAGCTGTCGATACCGGATGCAGTCAATGTTTGGGAGGTAGGTGATACCTGGCCGGCTTTTTTTTCTGCGTTGGTAGCGTCCAATTGATCTAATTTACTCTTCAGTATGTTCCGTCGCCTATACACCTGCGATACTGTTCATAGTCAGCTTAGCCGCCCTAGGAAGCGCAGGTATCTTACAGTAGCCATTGTAGAAGGAGTAGGCATGCTGCTTCATCAATAAAACGAAAACATGCAGGACGATGAATACAGTATGGGTCCAAGGCCAGTGCCGCCAAAATGTGACCCAGATAATGGTCAATGTGAAGAAGGCTTGCCACAGAGACTGTATCAGCCAGCCAGAACGGTTCCAGGTTAAGTAATCCTTAGCGATGGCTTTGTGCAGGAAGAAGCCGAAGCTGCTGGCTGCACACATTGCGACATCCGTCGACAACATGACAAAGAGGTCCTTGTCGACCATCAAGTGCAGAATCTCAGCATCCCCAAAGATGGAGCCTTTGGTCCGGTAGTTTCCTGCTGCCACTCGTGCGAGTATAAAGCCCATGGCGATCCAGAAGAGCGTGAAGAAGCCGCGGAAAGGGGAGTGGGCAGCAGATGAATTCTGCCGGTCAAAAGCTGTAAATTGTTGGGTGAAAATCAAGTCTCGTGGCTTGTTCTTGATTTTCTCGTTGCCCAGGAGCTTCTCGGCCTCTTGCCGAAGGCCGGATTGCAGCACATGCTGAAAGCCTGGATCTTTAGCTGTGAAAACGTACTCTCCTTTCTTGCCTGACTGCTCGAGAACAACTTGAATGCTCTTTCTACGGTGCTCAGCAGGAACGCTCAATTGCGTTTCGGAGCCACTATCTTCGGACGGTATAGCTGTCGTACTTGGGCTCAGTGGATCCTCGACCTGTTCTTTTTTCCGAAGCTTGGGCGCAACTGCACCGTCTACATGAGGCGTCCCTGAAGAAGCATCTGATGTCCAGGTATCTTGAGTGGTAAGTGGCGGTCGCGTTGAAAGCCCCTGGAGCGCGTGTGCGAGGACCGACTCTTCAAGCTCCAATGACGTTAGGTCAGTCTTTTGGGTATGCAGCTCAGGGCTGGTGTCGCTTCCCATGGTCAGATTCCGCAAGCGTGATGGTGTCGGTCTGGACGGATGGCTTATGCAGGAACTGGTGGCGTCTGGGGACGCCCTTAAACGTCGATGCGGCAACGGAAGTATCGGAACTCACGGCCTCTAAGTAGGTACGAGTACCTACCTACGCATACGGCCGACAACATGAGGATATACGGGGTACCATGTATGTAATCAGCACACGCGTCCATCCGATGAGCATCCGAAAGGAGCCGAAGAGTGTCCATGATACTTGTACATATGTAGGTATGGGGTTGCGGTTGCGGGCGGAGGAGAAGGACCTCCGGCTTGGCACCGTCTGCCACTGCTGCAGCAGCATCCCTGCGCCGATTCTTGCGTCACATGTCGGCCCTCTGAGACTTTGGGGATAGCACGGGAGGATCCTGTCGCGGCACGCCTGCACTCGGCCACGACAGCAGATCCGCCCTGGCCCTCCGGAACGCCACACATGTCGTTCCTCAGACGTCGCTTTGGCGGCGGCGGTGCCAGCGGAGGCGACGATACGACGCCCGACCTCTCCCGCGAGCCCTCGCCCGGACCGGACGGAAAGCGGCCGCCCAATGTGAGGCTGATTACGACCGAGCAACTGCAGACACTCAAGCAGAAGGGCCAGCACAAGAAGCGCAGAAATGTGTGGGTGTTTGGTCTGGGCGGCCTATTCGGCCTGCTGCTGGCCGGCTTCTTTGCCAGCAGTAATGACATGATCGACCTGACTGGTCTGGATACCTTGAACCTGGAGAGCATTATGGAGGCTCTTCCCGATAACTTCGTTAAGAGCGCCCAGCAGCTGCAGGTATGCCTTCTCCGATAGACAAAAAAAAAAAGACGATACCTAGAGGAATCAAGGCTGACGTCGCCGGCCATGTAGAAAACAGAACGAGACGCCGTAAACTACGATTCCTTCGCCGTCGGACTACATGCGCAGAAGCAGGGCATCAAAGCCAAGCACCCCGTCATCATGATCCCCGGCGTCATCTCCACAGGCCTCGAATCGTGGGGTACCGAAGAACTGTCGCGACCTTACTTCCGCAAGAGGCTGTGGGGCTCGTGGACCATGATGCGTGCCCTGGTGCTTGACAAGGTGCAATGGAAACGGCACATCATGCTCGACAAAGACACCGGCCTCGACCCACCTGGCATCAAGTTGAGGGCAGCCCAAGGCTTTGACGCAGCAGACTTCTTCATAACCGGCTACTGGATATGGAACAAGATCCTCGAAAACCTCGCTACCATAGGCTACGATCCCGGCAATGCCTTCACGGCAGCCTACGACTGGCGCATGTCCTACATGAACTACGAAATCCGCGATCAATACTTTACCCGCCTCAAGTCCCACATCGAAGTCGCCGTCCGCGTGTCCGATAAGAAAGTGGTGCTCCTCTCGCATTCCATGGGATCACAAGTACTATACTACTTTCTTCACTGGGTCGAGGCAGAAGGCTACGGCAATGGTGGCCCAAGCTGGGTTGAAGATCACGTTGAGAGCTGGATCAATATCTCAGGCTGCATGCTCGGCGCCCTGAAAGACATGCCTGCCGTCCTATCTGGAGAAATGAAAGATACTGCGCAGCTTAACGCCTTTGCCGTCTATGGCCTTGAGCGTTTTCTTAGTCGGTATGAGCGCGCTGAGATCTTTCGTGCCATGCCCGGTCTTTCCTCCATGCTCCCCCTTGGTGGAAACGCCGTCTGGGGGGACGAGAACGGTGCGCCTGACGACCTGCCAGGCCAAAACGTCACCTTTGGTCCCTTTATCCGCTTCCGCGACTCAAACTCCACCCTCACGCAAAAGAACATCACCGTCGAAGATAGCCTACCCTTCCTCTTCCGCAACACCGAGCCCTGGTTCAAGAAAATGATTCAAACCTCCTACTCCCATGGTGTAGCCCACACGACCAAACAAGTAGAGGACAACCAGCTCATTCCCGCAAAGTGGGCCAACCCTCTCGAGTCGCGTCTCCCGCTCGCTCCTAGTCTAAAGGTATACTGCTTCTACGGCATCGGCAAGGACACAGAACGTGCATACTACTACCGCTCCGACGATGATCCCCTGAGCGGACTAAACGTCACCCTCGACACAATGTACACCCAAGGAAACGTAGATCATGGCGTCGTTATGGGCGAAGGTGATGGTACCGTAAACCTCCTCAGCTCAGGCTACATGTGTACAAAGGGTTGGAAAATGAAGCGCTATAACCCTGCACGTGTCAAGGTCGTTACCTTTGAAATGAAACATGAGCCTGATAGGTTTAGTCCCAGAGGTGGTCCCAATACTGGTATGTCTGCCTTTTCTTCCTTTCCTTTCTTTTACTTCACCTTCTCCCAGTCACCCTGCAGTCATAAATCTAGGCATCATGTCATGCTAACACTAAATTAGCGGACCACGTCGACATCCTTGGTCGCATGTCCCTCAACGATCTCATCTTGCAAGTCGCAGGCGGCAGAGGCGAGTTGATCCAAGAAACGATCCATTCCAATATCCGCGAGTACGCCGACAAAGTCAAAATATACGAGGAAGAAGAGTGAGCAGTACTCGCAGTAGTAGGTTTGGAGTAGCTAGTTAGGAACCCCTAGACACGTACACGAAACAAGATAGAACGCGGAAGAAACAGACACACGGATACCTATGATGCAGCAAGGGTATGGGCTTGGGTGGTTTGGAATGCCTTTTCTGGAATGATACCATAGACCAACGGGGCTGGCTCGCTTTGCTTACTGTCTCTCTCCTTATCCTTTTCAATATCAATTTCTTCCTCAATATCACCTCGAAAATAAAATTGCGCGTCTGTGGGTGAACATCATAATTCTTCATCGTATTTCCGATTTGTTTCGCCAAGTCTGACAAGCTGCATCCATTCCCTTCCGCTCCCACACAAAGCGCCGGTACCCTTTTCCCTTCTTTCGACGTAGAGTTGCCCCGACACAACCTTGACAAAGCACCAATCGTTAAACATGCACCCATCCCGCTATACTGCCAATGTCCTCGCTCTACCTCCCTCAACTGCACTTCAACCAACAAGCCGCAGCCCACTAGCCGGCGCACCAATTTGCGTGATGCCGTCGATCCTGCAAACTGTGCCCTTGTACCTCGCATGGTACTTTGCACCGCTATATGGACTAGTTACTGAAGGCATACCACTGTAGATGGGTGTGTAGCTGGCAGCGCAAATGTCAAAGTCGGCGAATTGGTCAAAGTCAATCTCAATCACATCAGACGGGTTCTTCTCCGCAACAGTCTTGACGCGCTTGGCCGACTCCTTCATCTTTGCATTACCGGTGCGGTCGAGCAGAGCGTTAGCAAAGTTAAGAGCCGTGTTAAGCTGCTTGTTCTTATGAGCGAAGTTCATTGCTGCAGAAAGCGGAATTGACTTGTGCGGGCCTTCCAGTTCAGGAACGGTGAAGTAGGCTGAGAGTTCGAGGGCGCGCTTCTTGTCGGCATCCGAGAGACCAGAAACATCCGTGGCACCGTTGAGGAGTTTGCGGCGCTCGAGCTCGATGGACATGGCGAGGATGTACTGGGTGGCAGTGTTGATCGCCTTCTTAGCCTGGATGACCTGTTAGTGATACGCTGACAGAGTGGCCCCGAGATATGCTTACATCAGACAGCTCCGCCTGCGAGGAGACGACATTAACCATAAGAAGCTGTAGTAACTTCTTGAAAGCGGCGATGCCGTCCTCCAACTTGTTCTTGAGTAACGCCTGCTTGCCAGCCGTAAGGTCGGTGGAAAGGATGGACTCCAAATCGCGCGGAATAATCGGCAGAATCTTGCGTGAGTCCGTTTCGTCCAAAGTTCTCCGGACATAGTTGACCAGCGATGGCATGTTTGGTGTGGCCGGTAGGAATGTTCGCGTCGCTTGGTAGATCTCTTGGAAGCGTTCTTCGAGAGGCGCAAAATTTACAGCACCAACTTGCCGGTTGAGTAGCTGCATGGCCGTATCAAAAGATCCTGCAGCGACATGATCTGCCGCCAAAGGTGAGTTACGTGCCCAAAGATCGGCTTCGCTGCTACCAGCACCAGCATCAGCACCCTCGACTTCAACGAAGTCATCCTCGGCTTCTACATCGCCGTCATCACCCATATCCCAACCACCAACATCATCTTCCTCGTCGCCTCCGAGATCAGCCACAGCGTGGTTAGCTTCTGGCTCACCCAACAGATCCTCATCGCCGTACCCATTAGCTGCTGGTTCCTCAGATCCAACACCTTCAACTTCGCCCTGGAGAGCCTTCTCAAACACGGTCGAAGAAGCTGCACGTGTGGGCCAATTCGCCTTGTGGGTTGGTACAATGGGTTTGGGGGGTGCAAGAGGGCTACCTATCGAGGGTAGTGTAATCTGTTCTTCTGAAACACCGGCAGCTTCCAGGATCGACTGTGCTTGTTCATCAAGACCGTGGGCTTTGGCAGTGGCATAGGCAAGCGGGTACAAATCAAGCTCCTGGAACATCTCTATCCGGTTCTGAACATCACCTAGATAAAGTGCGTTCTGAAATCGAGCTGTCATGTCTCCACGGTGCTCCGCAATCTTAGCCATACGCTTCAACTTATCCTGATCTCCGGTTGTGAGATACAAGAAGGACAACTTGTCGAAGTTCCGAAGCTTCTGATAAGTCATCTCTACTGTTTGGTGGTTACCATGTGCAAGCGCCTCCGTGCTCAGTCGTTGCCAGAGTTTTGGTCGGTCGAGTTGCTTGGCCATCTCAACAGCAACCTCGAGGTTACCGCATTCAATAGCTAGCTCGAAACGTGTCTGAGGATCCTGGACGAATTGAAGAGCAATCTCGGGATAGCCCTTCTTTTGCAGGTAGGAGATGATGCTCTGTCCAACCAAGCTCGAAGTCTTGATTATGTTCAGCATCTCATCGTAGTTACGCTTAACAAGAGCCAGCTTAAATCGGTATTCGGTGGGATCGATCTGAAGAATCTTCGGCTTCGCTGCGCGGTCCAAGCAGTACACATTGCGGCCCTTAACCCTCACGAGGTACACAGTTTGCTCCAGAGTCCTAACAATTCCATTATCACCATTCATCAAGCTATACTTGATGTGGTTGAGGGTTGAGTAAAGCAGAACACCGGTATCGTCAAAAACTGCGCTCTTGATCCGAATGGTTTCGTGTAGAGTGCTGACTTGCTCGAGGCTCTTCGTCGCAATAGTGACATTGTGTTTACTCAAGAGCGCGACATGTAATCCGTCTGATGACCACACAACATATTTTACACCGTTGATGCTTAACTCTGCCAGATTCTTCTTAGCCTGGATGTCGTACAGCACGACGGTGGTAGGCGTAATCAAGAGTAGGTTTCCAGTACCGCCAAAGTAAATGTCGGTGGTTCCATGGGGAGGTTTGATGGTCTTTGTGGTGGAGTTGCTGAGATCCTTGATATCGATCTGCTGGTTGGACTGATTGAAAACTGCAAATCGATTCCTAGCCACAAATACAGCGGAGCTGCCCGATCCACGCTTGGTGTCCGTAGGTTCTACCGCTCCAGAAGCATCGCGAGGAAGATTGATCAGCTCGTATGTTCCGCCGTCAGCTGGGCTCGTAACGAGGATGGACCTCTCTGCCGGGTTATATGACAATGTTCGCGGAGGAACCCAAGCGCTTCCTAGCTTCTTCAGAGATAACATTGAAGGGGCCTCGATGTTCTTTTGAAAATCATACGATCGTACATGCTTCTCTTTGTTGATATAGAAGAGGTTGTTCTGGTAGACGGCAGATGCGGGCCGCTCGCGCTCCAGCTTGAATACCATGACTCCATTGTCGTGGCCAGCAGCGAAGAGGTTGATTTCGGGGTGCGCTGCGATTGTCCAGAACCGGTCGTTCTCACGCTTGAACGACTGGACGGCGGTTCGGCGATTGAGATCCCAGACACGAATGGTTTCCGCCAACTGTTAGCTGTTGCCTGATATACACTGGCTTGATGACTTACTGTCCTCTCCAACAGAAAGTATCAAATCCTGATGCGGGTGGAACAAACAGGCTGACGCGTTCTGGAAATGCCCCCGACATGTGTCCACTTCCCAAGCCTTTGTCTCTGACATTCTCCATAGCTTAACAAGACGGTCATCACCAGCCGAGACGATCAATGGAAGTGTAGGATGGAATGCGACAAAGTTCACACCCCGGTCATGTCCCTCAAGGACAAACTTCACCACAGCATCCGTGTTTCCGAACATGTCAGCTTGGTTCTGGTTGGCGCGTGACATTTGGTCCTCGAAGGACATTGCTTGTGGTGCCGAGTGCTTTTTTCGCAGCCCAGATATGTCCCAAACGCGAACCGACTGATCTAACGAGGCAGAAACTACGAGATCTTCTCTCGGATGAAAACTAAGACGCATTAGCAATGACCTTCACATAAGGGTTTCCGTAACTTTCCTGCAACACATTACATAGTGGTTGTGTCCGGTCATAGTACAGATGAGAGAGCGGTTCTGCCAATTCCATATGCGAATGGTCTGGTCATCAGAGCAACTCACTATCCAAGGCAGCTCGTGATGGAAGTAGGCGGTGCGGACATAGTCCAAATGGCCATTGAGCGTGAATAGACACCGGCGAGTCTGGTATGACCAGACTTTGATCTTGTAGTCGTCTCCGCCGGACACGAACAAGGGCTGGGTTTTGTGGAAGTCGACTGCACGAACCTGGATCAGTTTCGTCAGCAACTATGTCCAGGCAAGTGTGCGCGACTGCAGTATTACCGGGCCATCGTGCTCCTCAAAACGGTCTATCAGTGTGCCCATGCGGTAGTCCCATAGTTGGATGGTCGAGGAGTGCAGCGACACGAGGATCCATGGCCTGAAGGCGGTCAGCGGGGCAGGAAGCAGCGGTAGCAAGACTGTAGGTACCTCTTAGGATGGAAAGCTATGCCTTTGGCCCGTGAACTCTTGCTTTCAAACTGTCTGCTCTTAGCTGGGTGTGGAGGCGCATTGGTGGTGAGCTGCTTGCCTTGGTCAACATGGAGGGAGAGGACGCCATTGCGGAATTGAGGACGAAGCCGCAGCTTCACGGTCGTCTAGCGTGACCTCAATACTAGAGAGGCGCCAGCAGAAATATCCGGGCAAAGATAGAGAGGAACGGAACACGGTGTTGGCTACTGGCTCACGGTACTGCTGCTACTCTGTCCAATGTTCGATATGCCACGCAACATCAATTCGGATTAAGCTCAGGGCACGCCTATCCACATCGGGCCGCTAGCGTGGGCTCCCCACTATGGTCACGTGAGAACGGCGAGACATCAACTCCAGTACATCTATTCCAGGATTCCAGGGCGGACGACGCCATGTTTCACTTCAAAAGCCTCACATTCACCCGCAAGCACTGTTCGCCAGCAGAGCCTCCTGCTCCTCCGAGGCCGCATGAGTTGAAATTTGCCGCCGCTGCGTGGGCTCGGCTGCCCCGGTCTGGCGTCCTGCAACGATGCCCCGCAGGAGTCACCAATGCGACTCCGTGCCAGCTGGCCGTCGTAGTGCCAACACTACCCTACCCGCCCTGTGCAGGATAATTTTGAGCACCGCCCCTATTGGGCCCCTTTCCAGCCTGACGCAAGGTAGATTGCCCGAGTCTTTGTCGCGACTAATCGTTCGCGACCACATATCGTAGCCAGCGGCGGAGTCATGGAGGGAACGCGATGCTGCACATGGAAAGGGCAGCACTGCTGCAGACCCGCTCCGTGGCCGGACAGCTCATTGCTGAAACGCAGGTGATAATTGGCGACTGTCCCGCGCACATTTCTCACTTTGCAGGGAATTCATACCTCCTCCAGTACTCTTCTTCTCCTTCCACACCCTTATTCGATCATCACGTACGCATTGTACCCGAAAAGACTGCGCTTAGTGGCTTTGACCGATCTGCGAGCTACATTTCCTGCATTGCTGCCTATAGTACTCCCAATTCCACCTGCACGATAAGCCAAGGCGTTGCAGGGTCCGACTTATTAAAACTCTCCACCCTTCCGCTCGAGCTCGCCGCTCAGATATCCCAGTAAAACACTCTCGGGCCACCTCCAGAATGATACAGTCGACGAACCTCTTCTTCCGCATTTCAAAGATTAGACACGTCCGTCGGACTTTGATTCCCTGAGATATTACCACCACATTACAGAAGAGGGCCACTGATACGTACACCTTCGCCATTGGCTGCAAGCAAGCCTGACGCACTCTCCGCCGTAAAATCACCACGACGCCCTCCTGGCTATGGCAACGCAACCCCAGTCGCCAGTCGACGTTCTCATCGGCCACCTACAATCACCGCCCATGACTCCCACTTTTCGCACACGCAGTTACTCCCCGCCACAGACACGCCAGACCTCACCGATATACAAGCGCATGGGCAAGTTCGTACAGACACCACCGTTGGAGTTCATTCAACCAACTGGACATAATCACCACTTCAACTTCACTCGCCCACAATCATGCGAGCCAATCTCGCATCCATCCTCGGATTCAGAGCGGGCCTACGCAGCCACAACTCGTCAAGGATCTGAATCCGAGACTGAATCCGAGTGTGAGTCTGATGAAGAAAGCGAAGAAGAGGATAAGAGACCCGTACGCCGGGTAGAGAGAGCTCAGTTCATACTCGAAGAACTGGGCAGCGATCCAGGCTATGATTGCGATATAGAAATCCTGCGGCCAGACCACTGCGAGGATGCAAAAAGTGATAAGAGTGGCGCAAAGGCAGAGGTGCTAGCCAGAATGAACGAGTTGCAGCTGGAAGAAGACTCTTCAGAAGACGAAGAAAGGGCGCGAATATACCAACGAAAGAAGAAACGATGGAGTGCCGGTATCTTTAAGCGCAGTCATAGCCAAAGCGTTGAAGGTGACAGCAGCTACTCCGACAACGATCCTCTAGACGACATCGACCAAAATGCTCGACGACTTCGACGTCGCGTGCGTGGGCCGAGAAGAGAGTCGCTCATCTTTGAGGATCGGGGCTTTTCCAACACCAACAACATTGCGGAAGTGGAGGAGCCTGATGAGGGAATCGTGTTGCACTCGAAAGGCCCACCATCAATCCCTAGTGACGACGCCTTCACCCTCGACGAGCTCCCGTTCTGGAGAGGACATGATGACATGGATATCGAGTATGAGTCGGATTAGACTCTTATGCTGGTGCGAACGCGCGTTCTGCACCAGTTCAGGTCTGTGTATTTTCTACTAATGGCGTTTATCAACGAGGTGTTTGTAATGATGTTTGTCCTTCTTAGCGTAGCGTATTCTGTTTTTTGAATCCATCTGTTTTTAAATCCATATTGCTCAGCGTCTAACGAAACGTAAAAGAACGATTTTATCGATGAATCTGGCTATCCACGCATTCCAGACATGCTGGCGCTTGCTTGTTTATATGAGATAAATTGGTCCTAGCACTTAGGGCTATTTTTGGAACCTCTTTGCCAGACAGGAGGCCCGGGCTTCATCAGCATCTTAACGCTCACGCGGCTCACTACTAAGCACGCACTAACTCCACATGATGTCAACACAAGTTGCGGAAAGACAAGCCTCCGTACGGATAGTTTTTCTCCGTATCTTGCACCTCGACGAGAGCTCCCGTGCCCACAGCACAGTCTGACCCTTGTGCAAGACGGACAGTCTGAGAACCCTGTGTCATTTGGCTGAGCAATCACCAAGGGATTACCCCAAATGAACGACCTTCTAAGCAGTCGCTTCAGCATCATCAGCATATGCCAGGAGCGACCAGTAACAATCTGTGTTTTTCCAAGAGTGTCGAGCCACACAGCCACCCACGACGCCTACTGTGGGTCCGGAGGGAGGCCTTGAACAAGCATGCATTCTCAGCCAATGCATATTCTCAGCGCCGCAACATCTAATCAGAGAGCATCTTTTGCCAAATAAAGAACACTATTAGTCGGCAGCAAAATTGTACTGTACAGCCATGCTCGGGTATAGCACTTCCGTCTGGAACAAAAACTCAGCTTCGCATGACTGTGAACGCAGAAAAGAACAAAGGTATAAGTATGGCGTCGAAAAGCATGATTGAACGAACTATCTCCTTACTCACAACTAGTAAATCATACTCCAGTCTTATCTTCTTTTCCACTTTTCTGCCGTCTTCTTGTTTCTTTGTAGTTTAAGACTTTGCTTTTTAATCACTAAATATGCTCACCATCACCAACGCCATAGTCGCTGCTCTTGCTCTCGGCACTGTCCAAGCACTCCCCCAAGCCAAGGCTTCCCAATCAGGCTCTGACGCATATGCTACGGCCACTTATACTGCTCCACCCGCTGCAACGGGCACCAATGATCAAGCTCAACTCTTCCGGGATCTCTTCACGGCCCCTACAGCAATCAAACGATTCCAAAAGCTCCTCACAAACGGGGGGCAAACGCTGTTCACAGGTGATGCCTTGAGAAAAATGGTCGTCTTTCCTTTCGACAGTAGCGCTCCAACAGCCAACAGCCCGAAAAATGGGGTTCTCGTTGCAGCCGTAAGCCGACTAGTATTACGCAACCTCCAAAACTATAACTAATACACTTTCCAGAACATCGAGAGTTTTCCTATTCTCACCAATCTTGGCATCAGCACTACTGTTGGATTTCTAAGCCCCTGTAGCATCAACACACCTCACGTGCATCCTCGTGCCACTGAGTTCCTCACGCTAGTTGAAGGTAGCAATCTCGAGTTCGGCTACGTTCTGGAGAACAATCTAGTCAAGGCCAACGAAAACCCAGAAATTGCTGGTTATCTCAACAAACTCCAGGGGACTGTCTTCCCCCAAGGTTCAATCCACTTCCAATTCAATAACAACTGCGAAAATGCTGTGTTCGTTGCTACCTTGAACTCTGAGGACCCAGGTACCAGCCAGGTGGCGCAGAACTTCTTTGCTCTTAACGCCGATGTCGTCAATGCTACCCTTGGCTTTCCCAGCTCTATTAATGGCATGAACATCGAGCAGTTCCGCAAGTATATCCCCGCCAACCTGGCCAGCGGTATGGACGCTTGCATGGCCAAGTGCAAGTCGCACGATTCGAACGACTCGCACGATTCGCATTACTAATCTGACGACAAGATAAAGAGGTGGAGAAGGGGGATGATATGAAGACATGCCATCTTGGGTTCAGGACATAGCGACGGCGTTTCTTACATTATTTGTGTGTTTGGTTGACTTTGGTCACAGATTCGTTTATTTTTACACTCTCGCTACCTAGGTAGAGTTCACTGTTTTTGGTTTATACACTCGTTATATATGCGACAAAAAACACTGCTTTTCCACTGCCATGCTGCTATCTTATGATGTGATACATCATACTCTTCACTACTACTACTACGCATCTAGAGATGGGTACACCCAGCATACATCCCCTGGTCAGACATTAATTCCCACATCCGTCAACTCCTGTATGCTATCAGGTAGGTATGATGACAAGGATGATAAAAGGATATGTCCCAGAGGACTTATTTGTGAAGATGTAAGGAATAAATCCATGTTAGCCGGTATATATACAATTACTAAAACACTACGCTCAAGACTGGTAGGGAGTCATCATATAAGGATGCCACTAGCCACAAGCCACAAGGTTGTGGCGCGCCTACTGGACCCTGGCAATAGTTTTCGGTGACTGTTCCGGCCCCGCATCGACTCATTCAACTCGCGCGTCACAGAAAAGACCCACGATCTCACTGAGCCTGGAGCAGCCACATACTGCTGTTCTTGCCCCAATTATCTCTCTGGCGACTTTTCTTTCTGTTCCTTCTGTCTTCATCGGTCGATTGGCATCGCATTATTGGCCCTCGATACCCCGCCATGGCCGACACGATGGCAGACCCCGTCGCGATCCAGGACGAAATCGCCGTGATTGAAAAGAGAATCGAAGAGGCCCAAGCACAGCTCAAAGACGCGAAATCAAGGTTACGAAAAGCTCAAGCCGCCTCGTTTGTCCAACCCGGCGCGAATATGTCGGCAGAGGAGAAGATGGCCCTGATCAAGGTCAACCTTGCTGAGGTTTTGAACCCAGAAATCATGGACGAGGCGTTAAAGAAGCAGGGTCATTTAAAAGTCTACTGGGGAACTGCTACGACGGGACGGCCACACTGCGGTTACGTATGTTGCTACAATCGAGTCATGCTTGCGTGCACTGCTGACTGCAACTGTGTAGTTTGTTCCTATCCTCAAGCTCGCGCAGTTCCTCGCTGCAGGGTGCCACGTCAAGATCCTCCTCGCTGATATCCACGGCTTTCTCGATAACCTCAAAGCACCGATCGAGCTCGTCAAGTTCCGTGCGGAATACTACCGATTTACCATTACCGCTCTTCTCAAGGCCGTCAAGGTCCCAATAGACAAGCTAGAGTTTGTGCTGGGCTCGAGCTATGAATTGAACTCAGACTACACCATGGACCTGCTGAGGTTGGCAAGCATAACGAGTGAGGCTGCTGCGAAGAAGGCCGGCGCGGAAGTCGTCAAGCAAACGGAGAACGCGCCACTGAGTGGACTCATCTACCCGCTCATGCAGGCCCTTGACGAGCAGTACCTCGATGTGGACGTACAATTCGGTGGTGTGGACCAGCGCAAGATCTTTGCGCTCGCAAAGGACGTCCTACCTAAAATTGGCTACAAGGAGCGGGCACACTTAATGAACCCCATGGTACCTGGTCTTCAAGGTGGAAAGATGAGCGCTTCCGATCCCGACTCCAAGATCGACGTGCTTGACGATGCGGATGTTGTAAAGCGCAAGCTCAAGAAAGCCCAGGCTGCGCCAAAGGTTGTGGAAGAAAACGGTGTGCTCAGCTTTGTCGAGTACGTTCTCCTCCCGGCCGGCCACCTCATTCACGGCGAGCCCAAATTCGTCGTCAAGCGCCGCGATGCCGAACTCCTCACTTACACCGACATCAAGCAGATGCAAGAAGACTACCGAAACGACATCCTTACCCCGCAAGATCTCAAACCCGCTGTCACAGAGGCACTGATCACGCTACTTGAACCCGTACAAAAAGAGTTCCAGGCGAACCCAGCATGGAAAGAGATTGAGCAAAAGGCCTACCCACCGCCGCCAGTCGTCAAGAAGGAGAAGAAGGTTAAGAACAAGGGCACATTCCATCCTAAGCGGAATGTAGAGGCAAAGCCGGATGGGCATGTAGAGGGCGATGACAAGGCGGCGGTGGATGTGGGAACTGAAGGTGGTGAGAAGGCAATTGAGAAGCTAAGTTTGGACGAGAAGAAGTAACAGAGTCGCAGGGGTTGGAGACGGATCATGATTTGTATGAGCGAGAATATGGTAGGAAATGCACACGTTGAATCATTTCATGCCTGTCTGTGCTCCAAAAAGTGGTAAATAAAATGCTAGCGCACGATTGCTGATAATATTACCCATACGTACACGCGTTGTATCTAGTAAGAGATGCAAGTTCACTATCTTTTGTTATACTAGTAGCCTGTGGTTAGCATGCCGCCATATTCAAAGGACAATCAAGCATCAGAGGCATGCAGTGAATACACACAACGGATGCTAATGATTTCTCTTTGATTGCTGACCAAAAATACAGTCATAGAGTAGAAATGTTCCCACAGGAACATGAACGTAAAAGACATTAAACATGAAGAGGTATCGACCATGTCCAAGGAAATCTCCAATCCCAAGTCTTCGCCTTCCCAATAGTCCGATTATCAACGCCGAGTAAAAACCACCAAGGCATCCATTTCAACATGATTTAGTCGTGAGAGGGCCTCGCCCGAATACCGCCGTCTAGCATCAAGTGATTTGTGAAGGAAGGTGTCGCACAGGACTTAGACTTTGGCTGGGGGTGGTCCAGGCGGCGGCGCGTACTCTGGGTGACCACCATATGCCGGCTGCGGTTGCTGAAGCTCAACGCCATTCTGCTGACCATAGTAGCCCTGGTTTGCGCCATTGTAGTTGTTCGGAGCAGCGGAGTAAGGAGGGGCCGGCTGGTGATTGGGGTTGTAGTAAGGTTGCGCGTTTTGTTGATTGTTGTAGGCGCCTGTGCGCGCAGCAGCCCAGCCAGTGCCATAGAAGGGCTGACGGCCGGCTTTGCGACGACGACGAGCAGTTAGGCAGCTGTTGGTGCGGAGTTAGACAAGGCGTCGCAGATGGATGCGCAGACGTGACTTACGAGCAGAGGACAAAGAGGAGCAGGAAGCCGATTACGACTACGACCAGAACAACCCATCGTACCCAGTTGTTCCATGCTGTGTTACGGCAACGTTCGAAGCCATTTCTGTCGATGTAGCACCTAACAGTCATGGTGTATTAGAGTTGTTGGTCTTGGTGAAGTATAGTGCGAGGAAGAAAGGGAAAGAGCTAATAAGACGGATTGTTTGCGGAGGAGCAGCGCCACCAAATACAAGAAAAGGCGACTGACGCACGCGTATGAGAAGATGCCGATTGATGCGCAGCCCCAGTGACGTTGTGACGTCGTCTGTCGCAAACGAACAGGCTAATAGCACCGCCACGCGCAGGAACATAACAATGAAACAACATACCTGTCATCGCCATAATAACCGCCATCGTACTGTCTAGCCTGCAGATGCATCTTGATGGACTCTAACTACCGATTCAAGCGTGTAACCAATTCGATGAATTCGTGAGTTGCGAGGACGCGAGCTGAGAGGGCCAGCTGAGAGTCACAGTAAGCTTGAGAGAGGGGAAAGGCTAGGTTGGGTGCTGAACCACAGCCAAGAGTTACACGGATAAAGCGGAGTGCAGGAATGATGGCGACCAACGACTTCCTTATATTCTGGCTGCGAGACGCGAAGCTTCTAGGAGCGCTGCGGAAGCGCTGGGGAGGCGCAGTCACGATGGACAACACGATACGGTACCTGAACCGAGAATACTCCTAGTGGCGCTGATGCGGGAATTGACCGCGAGTATTCCGTATACCGTACTTGGTAAGCGACCTGGCGTGGCTGGGCAGGTCAAACAGAAGGAATGTTGGGTGTCATATCCACGAAACCCGCAATACCCGGTCCGGACGCGGTGTGCTGCGCCCGTTGCACTCGTAGCTACTCCGTATGCCGAGCTAGAAGCTGGGCTGTGGGCGCGCGCTTCTTAGCCTCTTAGTCATAGGATATACATCAGAGGCTTGTAGGTGTAAGCAGGGAGTGCTATCGATTACATATGTACACCTACAGTAGAGGGCCGTTGGTTGAGTCCAAAGTCTGGACTGTAAGACATTGAATTGAGTTGCCAGCATGTGATTGTTGGCATGATAGGACGCGACGGCGGCGGCGGGTGGAGTGCACCGCCACGACTTCCACTTGAGACCACATGCACTTGTGCGCCACAAGTTCCCTTCTCCCCCT
>KE747818.1:790131-860201 GCA_000465215.2 Pyrenophora seminiperda CCB06 | reverse complement strand
CCCCCCCCCCCCCGCCAGTCCCCGTCCACGGCCACGGGCAATGGTGGATTCCTCGCCTTGGCCGCTCGACCCCTCCAGCTCTTCCTGTATCGGCTGCTCTTCCAGCATCCTTCGACGAGCAGGGGGCTGCATCGCGAAGCAACGCGTACGGCCAATCAGCACCCTCGTCCTCAGGATTCCCTGGGAGACGCTAATGCAGGATGAGTTGTTCAATTGTTGATGGCATGGCTTTGCTTGGGTCCCACCACTGCTGCCAACGGATTGCAAAATGGTAGTTATTTGTCCTCGTCGCTTTTCTTTTGTTTTGCATTGATCGCTCTTTCCCCTTTCTCCCCGCTCCAAACGCCGTCATTTTGTGGCCGCATCTGGCGCGCGCAGCTACCGCGGCGCCATCGCAATCCACGGGCGTCTATCTGTGCGACACGGGGTGCCGACAGCAGAACGCGACCAGGACTCGGTTTGGGCACGCAACCACGGCAGTGCCTGCACGCGCAATTGCACTCGAGCCGACCGGTAACGGTCAAGCGACAGCTGGCGACAAGCCGCACCTGCACACATGAGTCGCTTCAACGTCACGAGGCCCAAGCCAGCACTAGTCGACAAGACATAAAGATGGCATTGTATCGCTGTGAACCTCAGGTTACTCCCAATGGAGCCAGACAAGAGATTAAGCATACGCAACCAAACATATCAATTCATACCCGGACCCGTCCCTTGCCGTCTTTTCTTAACTGCTACATCTTGGCTGGATTATGAAACAAAGAGGAACAAAGAGGAATGATACATGATAGGACATGGGCCCTCGCCGTAATAAAAGATTTGAAAACAAGCAACTGTGTCGAGCTGGGGAACTGGAATGGCCATCGCTAGCCAGCAGAGCGATCTGCCCGTCTTTTCTTCCATCAAGTCGTAAGAATCATTAAAGATGTCGTAGAAGGCTGACGACCGTTATTCGTGAGAACGTAGGGGCATCGGCGTCGTGAATTTGCGAAAACACCAGAATCGAGTCGCGCCCGACACGTGCCTGACGAGAGCTCGCCAGTCACGTTATCGACGGATCGAATACGAACACCACAACATCTTACTTGCTGGCACGGGCAATCAACCACTGAAGAACAGCGTCAAGGTTGGTCTCTTCCTTTGCGCTGATGCCGTAGCAGCTCACTTCTCGGTGGGAGACTGATTTCAGGTCCAGCGCCTCGATCAGCTCGTCCACGGAAAGCTTGTTGGGCAAGTCTGACTTGTTGCCCAGAACTAGAAGAGGGATACCTTCCAAGGCAGGCTTCTCCAAGAGCAGCTTCAGCTCTTCGCCGGCGACTGGCAAAGCCTCCTTGTCGGCTGAGTCGACGATGAACCTAGTGCGATAAGCGACGGGCTGCCAGGACGTGCAAGCGAAACCTACACAATAGCGTTCACACCGCGGCAGTACCGCTCCCACATGGAACGGAACCTAGGCTGCCCCCCGAGATCCCAACTGTTGCCGCTGGTCAGCAGATGCGCCTTGGGCCTAGTAGATGACGCTGCACCCCGCAAGGCGGGCTCCAAACGGCTTGGCGCTGCAAGAGGCGGACATGCGTGACCAGGGAGAACATCAAAAGTACTCACCACTTCAAGGTTACATGACCTTTCTGGACGCGCTTCATATTGAAGCCCACGGTGGGGATGGAGCTAGGACCAATGTCAGCGCATGGACCCCGCTATGATGCCCTCATGGTTGCGCGAAGCAGCAGCATCGGGTCACGGATGAAACAACGTCGCCGTTGGCTTGCGCAACTCGGGACCGACGTAGACCTACTCGACAGTAAACTCTCCTCCCTAGATGGCCATCCGTCAGCTTGCACGAATCCGGATTGAGTACGTCGACACACGACGGTCTTTCCGCATCAGGAAGGGACTCACCGCTAAAACCCGGAGGAGTGAAGTCTTGCCAGCATTTTGCAACCCGATCATGGTGATGTCCATCTCAGTCGCCCTGTAGGGTGGAAGCAGTCAGCAAGCGTCTCTGGTCGTCGTCGCCTGTGACTTTGTTTTTTTTCCGCCGACGAAGACAGACACAAGCGGTATCAAATGGCGCAGCAGGCATCAGGGCGTGCGCTGCGCATTTGACACGGGAAAGGAGGACAGGTAGGCGTACCAGAACAGGCGCAACAGCCAGTCGTAGATGCGACGGAAAAGGTTCGCCATGGCCGTCGTCGCAGGAGATGCTGACTCGGTGCTGGTGTTGTCTGGTCGAGAGGGCTGGCGATGGACGGGCGATGGAGGGAAGTCTGGGAACCTTGATCCTTGCTGCGGGGCATGTAATAGGCGTGATCGCTGTAGGCTTGGTAGCAACAACAGCAAAATGACAACGCTCAACAGTAGAGGCCGATGCAAAAGGTGCTGGCAATGCCGTGAGGAAGTAGAGAAGCAGAGCTGTGCCGCCCTAACGAAAGCCCGGAGTGGTTCACGCTGCAGCACAGTGATGGAGCCGCGGCGGCGTGTGACTTTGGCCAGGGCGCTAGACAAGGGTAGGTTATCGGCCTAGTCCAACGAAAAAGTTGGAGACTGGCTTTCATCGCAACTCTACACTCGCGCCGCCGCCTGCCCACGGTGAAACCTCGTACGCTGCGCTTTTATATTGTGCGTACCCGTGTGCGCTGCGCCTCCGGTTTCCGAATTGCAGTCGACATCGCAAACGGCAACCATGGCGTCGTCCAGCGCGGCAAGCAAGCCACAGCCGCCGTGGTCGACCGAAGTAGGCAGCCTCTGCACGTTGAGTCCACAGCCTCTAATATGCATTCCAGTTTGACACCCTGCGCCGACATGACCTGTTCCGAAACCCGCCAGCGGACAAGACCGCCTTTCCCATGCTAGCTGCAGCCGTCGCGCCCCATATTGAGTCCTTCAACGCCATCTTCTGTGCCGGCGGCCAGCTCAGCGAGGGCATCAAGGACATCGGCACCAAGATCTTCCTCGATGGCGACCCATACGCAGCACCCGGAGAGGCGGCCAGGCGCAACAGGCTCTCTGTGCGCATCCAGCAGGTTTTCCTCAACAAGCCAACCCTGCCGCCCACCAACAAAGTTGCTCTGAAGGACCGCAGAATCCTCCCCGCTGAGGCACGAGAACGACATGCTACCTACCGCGGCAAGATGAGCGCGCGACTCCAGTGGAGGGTCAACAACGGCGACTGGCAGGAAGAATTGGCTGAGCTGGGATCCGTACCAATTGTTAGTCAACCATGGCGCCGGTCGTGGTCATGTAGAACTAACCATGCCTCTACAGATGTTAAGATCCAATCGATGTCATCTCGAAGGCATGTCACCCGCCGCACTGGTCAATGCAAAGGAGGAGAGTGAAGAGGTATGCTACACATGAACGATTGGAAACGATGAGAGACTAACTTCTACTTTTGTGCGGCGGTTACATGATTGTCAACGGCAACGAGAAAATGATCCGCCCCTTGCAAATGAACCGCCGCAATTACCCCATGGCCATCAAGCGTAACGCCTTTACGAATCGCGGTCCGGGCTACACTCCGTTTGGTATTCAACTCAGATCTATGCGACCCGACCAAACATCCCAAACGAACGCCCTACACTACCTCGAAGACGGCAACGTAAATTTCCGCTTCTCGTGGCGCAAGGCCGAATACCTAGTCCCCCTGGTTATGGTCATGAAAGCCCTTGTCGAGACGAACGATCGCGAGATTTTTGAGGGCCTCGTAGGTGCAGCTGGCTCAAAAGGTCTTCAGGAGAAGCAATTCGTCTCAGATCGTGTTGAGTCGTTACTACGCACCTTCAAAGTCTACGGTCTACACACAAAAGCAAAGACCCGGGCTTTCTTGGGCCAAAAGTTCAAAGTAATTCTCCAATTACATGCAGATATCAGTGATTTCGACGCCGGTACAGAGTTTTTGCGAAAGGTCGTACTACCCCACCTCGGCTGTGTAGCAGTTACGCCAGCGCAGGACATGGACAAGTTCCGAATGCTCCTCTTCATGACTAGAAAGCTCTATTCCTTGGTCGAAGGAGAATGCGCTGTTGACAACCCGGATACTGTGCAAAGCCAGGAGATTCTTCTTGGTGGGCAATTGTACGGCATGATCTTGAAGGAGAAATTAGAGGAATGGCTCAACAGCTTCCAGGTGGTCCTGCGAGAATGGGGCCGGAAAACTGAGTACAAACCCTTCACCTCAGACGAATTCAGACGGAACTGGGGTTCTAAGATACTTCATCGAACGCAAAACAAGGTTGGCGAAGCAATGATGTACTTTTGCTCGACTGGCAATCTAGTGTCTCCTACCGGTCTGGACATGCAGCAGACAAGCGGATATACAGTAGTCGCAGGTTTGTATTCGACCGCTTCTTTGCTCGATATGTACTAACTGTAACAGAACGCATTAACTTCTACAGGTTCATCTCCCACTTTCGTATGGTACATAGAGGCGCCTTTTTTGCTCAGCTCAAGACAACCACAGTCAGGAAGCTCCTACCTGAGTCTTGGGGATTCCGTAAGTTTCTTTCTTTCTCCGTGACAAGCAGTCAACTGAAACTGGCAAACAGTCTGTCCAACGCACACCCCCGATGGTGGCCCCTGTGGGCTCTTGAACCACTTTGCTCATAAATGCCAAATCGCAACGACCAACGCCGATGTCTCAGCGATTCCCAAGCTTGTTGCGCAATTGGGCGTCTCAAGTGACTCCTCGGCCTCTCTTGACGAAAGCGTGGTCGTACAGCTGGACGGTCGAGTCCTAGGCTTCTGCTCGCCTAAGCAAGCCAAGACCATCAGCGACACGCTCCGCTACTGGAAAGTCGAAGGCTCGCATAATGTACCACTGGAACTGGAAATTGGCTATGTCCCCAACTCGAATAACGGGCAATATCCAGGCGTTTATATGTTCTCGCAAAGTGCAAGAATGTACCGACCTGTCAAATATCTACCCCTTAATAAGTTGGATTACGTCGGACCGTTTGAGCAACCCTACATGTCCATCTCGTGTACGGACTCCGAAATCGTATCTGGCGACTCAACGCATGTGGAATATGACCCAACAAATATCCTATCGATTGTTAGCAATCAAACACCGTTAGTAGACCCAAGACCTTCTTCTATATTCCGCTTTCTAACATGCTCATCAGCTTTTCTGATTTCAACCAATCGCCGCGTAACATGTATCAGTGCCAGATGGGTAAGCAGTCAATGGGTACACCTGGAACATCTGGGGCGTTCAGGACGGACAACAAGACCTACCGATTGCAGACAGGGTTTGTCTATCTTTCATACTACATATGCAATGCTTTACTGACTTAGAGTACAGTCAAACGCCAATCGCTAGGCCTCCGCTACATAACGAGTATGGTTTAGACAACTTCCCGAATGGGATGAACGCCGTTGTAGCTGTCATATCGTACACAGGCTATGACATGGACGACGGATTTGTATTGTCTCGGGGATCCCACGAAAGGGGCTTTGGCCACGGAACAGTCTACAAAACCAAAGTCTGTGATTTGGAGGAAGGAGGCCGAAAATCACGGTCGTACCGGACGGTGAACAAACTTTTTGGCTTCGCTCCTGACAGCCTAATCAAGGCGGAGTGGAAGGAGACTCTCGATATAGACGGCTTGCCTCATGTTGGGACTATGTTGCGGTCTGGCGATATCCTTGCAGCATGGCATACAGTTGCGTACGATCCGGTTACTGGAAATTATATCAACCGCGATGGACAAACACAGTTCTTCAAGTACAAAGAGGACGAAATTGCCTTTGTCGACCAAGTCCGCCTCATCGGATCCGAAGACGGCACGCAGCCGGCTCAAAAGTTGTCTATTAAACTACGAATACCGCGCTCCCCAATTGTAGGCGACAAGTTTTCATCCAGACACGGTCAAAAAGGTGTCGTCTCGCAGAAGTTTCCTATAACCGATATGCCTTTCTCGGAGAGTGGCATTCAGCCTGATGTCATCATCAATCCGCACGCCTTCCCCTCGCGCATGACGATTGGTATGTTCGTGGAGTCGCTAGCTGGAAAGTCTGGAGCGCTTCACGGTATGCCCCAAGATTCAACCCCCTTCCGCTTCGATGAACAGAACACAGCTGTCGACTATTTCGGTCATCAACTGATGAAAGCTGGTTACAACTACTACGGCAACGAGCCTATGTATTCCGGAATCACGGGGGAGGAATTAAGGACCGACATATATATTGGCGTGGTATACTACCAACGCTTGAGGCACATGATCAACGACAAGTTCCAGGTCCGTACTACTGGACCGATAAACGCAAGAACCGGACAACCCATCAAGGGCCGTAAGAAGGGAGGTGGTATTCGAGTTGGCGAGATGGAGCGCGATGCATTGATTGCGCACGGCACGGCGTTCCTCCTCCAGGATCGTTTGATGAATTGCTCCGATTACACGAGAGCCGCCATCTGCCGCAGCTGCGGCTCATTCCTCAGCACGACGCCGACGGTTAGCGAGTATGGCCGCAAGAGGGATAGGAACGGCAAGGATATCACGATACGCTGCAGGAGGTGTGCCACATTGGCCAATGAGACGACCAACAAAGCCGATGTATGGATCGATGCGCAGGGCATGCGGTATGTAGGGGGCGAAGACGTCACAGTCGTCGCGGTTCCTGGTGTGCTCAAGGTATGGTTCTGGCCCTTTGAAATGCATACAATACAAATACTAACTTTAATCTGTAGTTTCTGGACGTGGAGCTAAGCTCGATGGGCGTCAGGATGAAGTTCAACTTGAGCCCGTAGACTTTGTGTCTGCGGACTCTTTTCGTACACTTCACAGCATGATTTGGATCACGGAGTTTACAATGATGCTGTATGCGCATTGGATCGGCGTTTATTCTTGTGAAAAGTTTGTAGTTTAGTTTTAGCAAGCATTAACCTGGCGCATGGGAGGCGGATGTAGCTCGAAATGAAGAACTCCCATTCGGACATTATGTTCATCTTCTGTTCTGCCATGTGCGTATTGATTCTATTGAACGTGTCTATCAACCATGTCCAACAAACATAACCATGTCTAGCTAGGCACGAAAGAAAGGACCTAGCAGAAGGCCTAGGTGGTTATTCTCCCGTCGGCATGTATCCAATTGTGCTCGAACCATCAAATTCTTGGCTTGATTGAACAGATAATCGTGAAGAGATATATAGTCAAGTCCTAAAAAACAACCTTGGCTGGTAGATTATATTCAATTAGAAAGAATTCACGGCTAACAGCCATATACCAATCATAATCCACAGCTTTCAAACTCTCCTGGGGACCGATAGAGCAAAAGCTACAATGTATCGGCTTTTTCGCCCAATACTCCCATAGGTCTACTTCCACTCTAATCGCCAAATACGACAAAGTTTCTCCCTCTTCTTCCACTTGAACACTCTACTAATACCACTTAAAAGTCCGTCTTGCCACCCATGACCTTGGCCGCATTGACCGCATTCATCTTGTTGGCCCAGCCCTGCGCCGGCACAATCTTTCGCACAGTCCTCACTTCATCAGACGCATAGCCAGGAATACGGATATTGTAGTTGCGCTCGAGAATGACTTGAAT
Organism: Pyrenophora seminiperda CCB06; assembly: GCA_000465215.2. Taxonomy (NCBI): domain Eukaryota; kingdom Fungi; phylum Ascomycota; class Dothideomycetes; order Pleosporales; family Pleosporaceae; genus Pyrenophora; species Pyrenophora seminiperda. Next base: position 852,656 of record KE747818.1, on the reverse strand, counting down.
ATCGCGGATGTCGAGCTGAGGCGAGTCGCGGAGCTTAGACAGCTTGCAAGCATTACTGATAAGGTTATCGACAAAGTCATCCGCGAGTTGGAGGACAGCCTAGATGGGACATTGTTAGAAAAGAGCCAGTCCGGCATGGACTGAGTTTTTTTGGGGGAGAGACTCACTTCTTCTGCTTCTGGTGTCAAGGCTTCTTCTGATCCGCCGGTAACCTGGCGAACAAGCTCGTCTAGCTTGCGCTTGCTGAGCACACGGTCGCCCTCGCCTTCGAGCTGGAAGGGCGGAGGACGGGGGATGACAGGCTGGCCCATCGGACCTGGTGCGCCGTTGGTAGGGCCACCCATCGTCGGTCGAGCCTGGCCCATGTGCACAGGTAGCGGTGCAGCCACGTTCAGATGTCGCGGAATAGGCATCTTGGGGTTGTTAAGTTGTTCGCGCTCGCGGCTGCCAAAGTTGCCGCCCTGTCCGCCTTGCTGCATGGGCGTGTTTGTGCGTTGAGGGTCGGTGTACGATCGGTTCGCGGCGCTGACAGCGGCTTGGTGAGACAGCGGTACTGGCGGACCAGGCGCGTTCGATGTAGCCGATTGTGGGTGTGGCGAATTACTCTGCTGGTGCGCGTTCGCTTGCATAGGATTAATCTGGGGACGCTGTTGCTGGTGGAAATTCTGTTGCTGTTGCCCTTGCGCAAACTGCGGCATTTGGTTGGCAGGCATTGTTTGCGAGTGAGGCGCCGGCGGTGGTCGTGTCTGCGCCTGCTGTTGCTGTTGCTGTTGCTGTTGCTGCTGCTGCTGTTGCTGGGCGAGTGAAGGCGGGAGTTGCTGGCTGTGCTGTTGGCTTGGCGCCTGCTGTTGGTTCCCTTGGTTGAACTGAGGTTGCGGTTGAGGCTGTGTTGGATGTCCGCCTTCAATCTTAATCTGCGGTTCCTCCTTGATTTGCGGCTGCCCGGGCATAGATGACTGTCTTTGGAGCGGTTGCGCTTGTTGCTGCTGCGGGGTTTGCTGTTGTTGCTGTAGTGGCGACTGGGCGGAATTTTGGCCTTGTGGCTGCGCCTGTCCCTGACCCTGACTTTGACCCTGACCCTGACCCCCAGCTTCACGTTCCTCCTTCCACGACTTCTGCATAGTCCGAAACTTTTCAATCTGGCTCGCCATGGTGGCATGCTCCTTTTCGAACTTGGCCTTCATCATAAGCAGTTCCTGGGGGATTTCCTGCCCGTTGCTCTGCCGTTCGGTCAGCTGTTGGAGGAGCTTGCGCCTGTTGTCGCTCAAGGAGGCTTGTTTAGCCAACATGTTGAGATAGCCGGTCCTATATTCTTTGAGCTTGACCTCATACTCAGGTGTGCCAGGCACAGGCCCATTCATCGGTCCTTGCATCGGGAAATCCTGGACGTGCTTGACGATGGCAGGGTCGACTTGGCCACGGCCCGGATTCTGGCCTTGGTTAGGAGGCTGTTGTCCTGGGTTTTGGTGGCCTGTCGGGCCCGCGACGCCTTCGGTGCCTCTATTAGGAGGCTGCGCGCCTTCCTGCTTGACGGGGGCTTGATTCGGTTGGCCGGTCGCGTTAGACTGGCCCGGCTGCCCTTGGTTTTGGTTCCGCTGTTGTTGTTGTGCCTTCATTTTAGCACGGTATGCACGTTCGCGCGTGATAAACTTCTGCGACCATTCTGCCAGCTTCTGGCGGGCATTGGTGTTCTCCTGGCTGCCTTGCTGGTGTTGGTTGAAGATGGTCCAGAAGTTCTGCATGATCAAGCGATACTTTTGCTTCTCATCATCGGGAAGACACTGCAGCTTCAGAATATCATCGGGTCGTAGCAGCTGTTGGCCCTGCTGGCCGCCGCTGGCCTGCTGTGGCTGCGAGTCGGCCATCGGGAGGGCGGCGGGCTTCCAAGCCGCGCGACGTAGGGGGATCTGGGGTATATGCGAGTGTCGATATGAAAATAATTAGTCGCCTTGAAGTCGCGTACTTGGTGTGATCGAAGTCAAAGGTGTGCCGGGGATGAGTGCTCCGCGCGTGAGGTGTAACGATGGGAAGGCTGATTTGGGGTGACGGTTGACGGTTGACGGTTGACGGTTGACGTTTGAACGAGCCAAGCCATCATCACCCTTCAAGTTCGCGTTCGTACTTACGGCAGCACGTGCACACGTCAGGAATTCAAGACGCACCCATACTATTGAATAGCTTGAGCATCAAACACAAGAAACGATGCAATGATTCCAAGACAGGCAATAGCGTTTCTATGCTTACATGTACAGAATGTCATCGCTTCGATGCAGTTATCTGACTACTCTCCGAGACCGCCTTTGTCGCACTCGCTTTCGCCAGTGCCCGCTCCCTGGTATTCTTGACCTCCCACTCAAACTCTTTGAGTGCTCTGATCTCACTGCCCACAAACAAGAGCCCCATCAATCCATCAATGACACCTACGCTGAGTCCAACAGTGCTTAGCAGCATTAGTATGAAGGCCACGTAGTTTTTTGGTGCCCACCATACGCCGATGAGGCACCCGATGGAGACGGATAGCTGGTAGAAGAAGTGACCTATGCGCAGCTTACGCTGTACACGCTCCCGAAGTTGGTACTTGAGCGTCGTCGCCAAGATTTCGTCATAGGTTTCAATGGGCAGATAGCGTTCAGGTAGTGTCGAAGGAGCCAATTCGACGGCCGACGGCGCTATCACACGCCTCGTCAAGGTTGCCTCGACGGAGAAATGATCGCTGAGCGAGCAGTGTAGTGTGGGATGGCGCATGTCCATGCCCACGTTCGCTTCCTTGAGCTCCCACTCGGCAACCTCCTCGTTTGTCTCAGGGTCATGGTATCTTCCACTGCTAAAGAAGACGTAATCAAGCCGCTTCGCGTTTGGGTCTGGCACAGCAGGATCTATTTGTACATTCTCACCTTTTTTAAGACGCTTCTGCTGTTGCTTGTTCCACCGCCAGGAGTTCAGTTCGCTGTCACACGTGGCCCCGTTTATGGTCATATTGAACTGTGCAGATGGCATTGGTAGTCCGCGTACTTGTTCAACCTTGTCCTTGGCGGCGCCAATCGAGGACTCGGGGTGGAGTATGCGCCATATGTCGCGCACGGGCGAATGCGTTTCGATAATGCGGTGCGCGAGGGAGAGGGGAACCATGTTGAAGTCGCCCATGCCGATGACAACGTGACCCCGTTCAGCTGCTCCTCGCATGAGCTTGGTGATCTCCCATGCTTGCGCCGTCCGGTGACATATGTACGAGTCGTGCGGTTCTGCTTCGTACGGGGCATGGAGCTGCTCGGTCAGTGTGGAACAACATAGGAGGGGCAGGAACATATGTACATGTGTGCAAAACACTTCAGCCACATCTCTCGGCGAAGGGCCCATCTGTATCCTCGCGCACGCAACGCCCTTGCCTACGAACCAATCTCCGCGGTAAAATGCAGCAGGTCGTCCATTCAGTGGATACCGCACCATGTTGCTCTCGACAATTGGCCATCTTGACAATATGACAAGCCCACCGCCGAATATGCCGCTGTAGTAGAATTTCCCATAGGGCAGTATATGCTGCGTCTTCTCCCGAATAACATTGTAGTCTTGTTGTGTCCAGCACTCCTGCAAGCCGACAATGTCTGGCCGGGGGCTTGCAGCGGCGATCTGAAGTCCGATTTCCGTGAGACGCTCGTTGCGGAGCGTAGAGATGAACTTGAGGCCCCAGCAATTGAGGGACAGGATCCTCAAACTAGAGGGGGGTTGCGCGGCCTCGGAAGCCATCATGGGAGTCAACGTCAACGTTAACGTCAACAACGTCAGCTGTCAATGATGCAACTGGCTGCTGGGGAAATAGTACCTGGGAGGATGCAGGGGTGCCCTCACCGCCTGCACGCTAACTTCCATACTGCCGCCCCGTCGCGTTTTCCTAGTCACGGTCCTATAGGGAGTACGGAATACGCAAACATAAGAACGACACAACATCGAACCATGGACGGCATACAAACCACATCGCCCAAACGACAACGCGACGACGACGACAGCGAATACGATGATGAACGGCCACGAAAACGATCTGCATCCCATAGTCCTCCCAATGTCTCACCGAGTTATAGAATAGCGGAACGACCCGCGCGACGGTACAGCAGAGATGACAGCGAGGACGGCCGACGGGACTATGGAGTCAGCCGACGCTCCTACTCACCATCGAGGTCACGTTCCCGCCGCTCAAGCTCGTCGTCCTCTTCCCGGCCGCGTCCTCCCCCCAAGCCCACCTCGCTGCACTATGCCCCTACACTGATACTGCGCGGTCACAAGAAGGCTGTCTCATGCATCAAGTTCTCTCCCGACGGCCGATACATGGCCTCTGCATCCGCCGACTGCACAATCAAGATCTGGGATGCCAGCACTGGCGCTCTCCAACACACGCTTGAAGGCCACCTCGCCGGAATCAGCACAATATCATGGTCTCCAGACTCGAACATCTTAGCGAGTGGCTCAGACGACAAAAGCATACGGCTCTGGGATCCAAACACGGGACTCGCACATCCGAAACCGTTGATTGGACACCACAATTATGTTTACAGCATAGCCTTCAGTCCCAAGGGCAACATGCTGGTTTCTGGCTCCTACGACGAAGCAGTCTACTTGTGGGATGTACGCGCAGCCCGTGTCATGCGCTCTTTACCCGCTCACAGCGACCCCGTTGGTGGCGTGGATTTCGTCCGTGACGGCACCCTGATTGTTTCCTGCTCACACGACGGCCTGATCCGTGTCTGGGACACAGCCACAGGCCAATGTCTGCGCACCCTCGTACACGAAGATAACGCCTCCGTCTCCTCTGTCATCTTCAGCCCCAACGGCAAGTACGTCTTGGCATGGACGTTGGACTCCTGCATGCGGCTATGGAACTACATTGATGGAAAGGGCAAATGCGTCAAGACATACCAGGGACATGTGAACAAGAGTTATTCGCTATCAGGTGCTTTTGGCATATATGGCCATATTCCAGGACAGGAGTACGCTTTCATAGCATCTGGAAGCGAGGACAATCAGGTGGTAATATGGGATGTGAGTAGCAAGAACATCCTACAACGGCTCGAGGGCCATACCGAAGCTGTGTTGAGTGTGGATACACATCCGAGCGAGCGGCTGATTGCCAGTGCGGGCTTGGATTGCACCATCAGACTATGGAGACCGACAGAGGGCAAAGTAAACGGGGAGAAGAACAGACATGAAAACGATGTCGTAAATGGCATTGCAGAAGTGGAGACCAATGGCTATGATGCTGAAACCCTTCCGCCTAACCCTTTCGCCGAGAGCCGAGAGACTTGAAGGACCTGGATGACTTGAACATATCGCCCTAGGAAGAGAACAACAGATGCATGTAGTTTTAGATACCCAGTGTTAGCGTCCAACTGTATCTTCATCTCTGCTATGGTATCGCTATAAGCTATCATTGAAAAAATACCAATGCCATGTCCTTTTTTGGTATACCCCAACTCCGTCATGCTCGTTTAGAAACAGTTCCCCGAAACGCCGTCGTAAATGCAATATTCTGTCTCTCCTGCTTTTGGGGCTACCAAGACATGTCTGCTCCTAGCTAAAATGTATACCCTCTTGGTTAAACGCATATAGCAACTTTAGAAAGTCGCCCTCATCACATAACCTCGCCCGCTTGTCCGCCAGTTGCGTATCATCCTCAAGCACCTTTCTCACCTTCTCCCTCACTAACTCGCTAACTCTGCCCTTCCTCTTCCTGTTTGCCCCATTCTTGCCCTTTGTCTTCTCCGCCTGCAGCTGCTTGAAAAAATCAGGCAGCTCATCGTCTGGATCGTCTGGGTCGGAGAAGCCCTTGAACTCGTCGTCTACCTCCATACTCTCGGCTTCTACCATCTCGCTTGGATCAAGCGGTGTATCATCAACAGGGATATCGTTTTGCGCGCAAAAGAGCCGGTAGTTACTCGCCAGGAGTTCCAGGACGGCGGCGGTACCCAAAAACGAAGCACGGAGCGTCCTGTTCTTGCGCACGAAACAGATACGTAGTAGACCGTCCCATTCTTCATATGCGATTTGCGGCCGCGGATTCTTAGGCTCGATGCGCACGACGTTTGATTCTACTTGCGGGGGCGGATTGAAGTTGTTGCGCCCGACTTTCATGACATGGCTGACCTTGGACCACATCTGCACATTTACAGACAATCGAGAGTAGAGTTTTTCGCCCGGCCGCGCGAACAGACGCATGGCGAATTCGCGCTGGAACATGAGTATGCAGCAGCGCGGTGGGTGCTGCAGAGCCAGCAGCTTGAAGACGAGCGGCGAACTGATCTGGTACGGTGTATTGCTTATGCAGACGTCGAAGCGGGGCAGTTCGGCTTTTATTACATCGCCGAGGCGGATTGTGAGACGTTTTTCTTCGGGGCTGCCTTGCACTCGTTTGGTGAGTTCAGCGGCCATACGGGGATCCATTTCTACAGCCGTGACCTGCTTGGCTGCTTTGAGGATCTAAACAAGAATTAAGCAACGCTATGAAGCTGCAAGATTATATAAACACATACCAGAACCGTGAGGTTTCCAGTACCAGGACCGACTTCAAGGACGTGGTCGCTTTGCTTGAGGTGCGCTTTTTGGACGATTGCGGTTGCGACACCAGGGTTTTTGAGGATATGTTGGCCCAGGTCTTTGTCCATTTTGAAGATTGAGTGCGCGGCCGAGGCTTTGGCAGATGTCGGGCGTGCGTAGGGCGAGGCATCTTTGTCGGCGCCTTTGGTGCGCTTTTGCTTTGCTTTCGGCATCGTACGAGGACGGACAAAAGGAGCTTGTCGACTTTGGAGTAGCAAACTCGGGAGTTTGTGTGGGTATCAAGAAGGAAGGCGATGCGTGGGGTAGTTTGACAGGCTTGGAGGCGCAATTGTCGTGGCGTGCGAGGGCAGTGTGAAGTTGCGACTGCTTCGCGCGGGCTATTGCATGTGGGGAATAATTTTTTGGTGTTGCGGGCTTGTCGCGGGGACATGTGAGTTCGCGACTTCGCATCAACGCATCCAGCGCTCGATGACGTCCTCGCGACCTCCATCCTGCACTGTCATCAACTGTTCATCTTCTTCCACTTGCCTGTATGGGCCGACCATTTGTATATATCCAGCCTTATAACTTGCTTTTATCGCGTAGTCATTCCTTGTTGCATGCTACGTTTTATCGTTCCTCGTTGAGACATTTGCCATCGACAACGCGTTCCCATTCCACACTGAACAGAACGAGCAAACGACAGCACCATCACCACCCTCAGACAACCACACCATGCTCCACTGCTCCTAATCTCTCCGCCCTCGTGCAATTGCACCAAAATTCACCCTCGTCGTGTCCGGTCTCCCTAATTTGCACCTCATCGGCGAAACTTGCCGAGCGGAGCACCTGGAGTATCCTCTCTCACCTCGTCGCAGCGCGCGTAACTCACCGTCACCTCCGATGCCGGTTTGCAAACGCTCCTGCTGCCTATATAAACCCTTCTTCGCCTCGGTCCCTCCACTACCACTCTACCTCACGCCTGAGACCATCGACTTCGCTCGCAAGCTTGACTGACGACACTGTGACTGCATGCACAATGGCCAAGAAGCTCACTAATCCTGTCACAGACACGTCTTCGGACAACATGTTGGCTCCGGTTGCTGGGACAGCCCCGGAGCCCGGTATGCACGGCACAAAGCGCAAGGCGGTAACCACCCAGCGCGCAAAAAAGACTGCCGGGCAAGACAAGAAGGTCAAGGTCGAAGAGACCAAGACAACCGCTTCGGCGCGCAAGACTGCTACCAAGATCAACGACATCGATAGCCAGGCCCCAGCACGCCCAGAGCGCGCCGCCACCAATAAAGCAGTTGTCGAGGAAGAGGAGACTGAAGACGATGTCGTCGCCGATGATAAAGTCAAGGTCAAGACCAAGACCACAACCAAGGCTACGAAGACAGCGACGACAAAAGTAGCCAAAGCCAACACCAAGGCTGAAGGCGAAGACCATGACGGCGAGGATGCGGCGAAGCCTAGAAAAACCACCACCGCCGCGACTAAACATGCAAAGATCCTCCCGCCGCTAGAGCAACGAACCAAGGATACGAAGCATCGTATTGGTGCTCATGTCAGTATCGCTGGTGGTAAGTATCCTAACTTGGAACTATTGTATACAACACTTTCTAACATGGCGTCGACAATGGCTATTTAGGGGTACATAATGCCATCATCAATACTGTATATATTGGGTAAGTCTTCCTCTTCTTGCCGCTTTAACTCTACCCGTCTAGTTGGTCAAAACTGACATTACCAGGGCCAACGCATTCGCCATGTTCATGAAGAACCATCGCAAGTGGGATGCCAGGGACATCAGCCCAGAGCACATTCACTTCTTCGTCAAGTGGTGTCAGGATCACAACATCATTGCGGCGGATTGCTGCCTGCCCCATGGCTCCTACCTGGTCAACCTTGCACACCCGGACCCTGCCCGCAAGAAGCAGGCCTATGACTCCTTCTGTAACGACCTGAACCGTTGCCACAAGCTTGGGATCAGATTGTACAACTTTCACCCGGGCAACTCCAGCGCCACAACTCGTGAAGACGGTATCATTGCCATTGCCGAGAACCTCAACCAAGCTCATGCGGATCCGACTACTGGCAAAGTTGTTACCGTGCTAGAAACTATGGCGAGCGTGGGCAACACCATTGGTGGTACCTTCACAGATATCGCTGCTATCATCAAGCTTGTCAAGGACAAGAGTCGTGTTGGTGTCTGTCTGGATACCTGCCACGTGTTTGCAGCTGGCTATGACCTCCGCACTCCCGAAGCCTACGCGAAAACCATGGACAGATTTGACAAAGAGATCGGGCTTGAGTATCTCAAGGCGTTCCATGTCAACGACAGTAAGGCTCCAATCTTCAGCCACCGCGATGTCCATGCCCGCATCGGCACCGGTTATCTGGGTCTTCAGGCTTTCCATAACCTGATGAACGACGAGCGCTTCTATGGCCTTCCCATGGTCCTTGAGACTCCCTGTGACGCCCTTGACGCCAATGGCAAGAAGGTGGAGGACAAGGGCATTTGGGCAAGAGAGATCAAGATGCTTGAGAGCCTTGTCGGCATGGACGTGGGTTCTGACGAATTCAAGGCGCTCGATGCGCGTCTTCAACTGGAAGGCGCGGCAGAGCGCGAGCGCATTGGTGATCAGGTTGAGCGGAAGGCTACCAAGGACGCCAAACCGAAGAGGAGGATCAGTAAGAAGACGGTTGACAGTGAGGACGATGACGAGGAGGGCTGAGGGTTCGGTATGGTGAGAAGGTGATTCAAGCGGGCATGTTTTTTCTTTGTCGAGAAACGTCGGCTTCTTTTCTTGCGCCATGTCTTGGTACGGCACGGCATTCGGCGTTGCACATGGGCGTTGCATATGATAGCCCACTTGTTCATATGAGAGGCATCATCTTCTGCAGCGATCTGACAGGTACTAGCTGTCTTGGGTCTAACCAATGAACTTCAACAATGCGTACAAGTCTAAGCAGATGACACAATGTAACACTATAAAGTTCGAGGCGGTATCCAAGTGACGATGAAGTGTATTTTGCAGGCTTGCAGGAAGATCAACAAGCATACGCGTAGGCCGGTGATGGCAGTCGCTGTAGCTGTCGCCGGCGCGGCATGGGACAGGCTAACAGGGCAGGGCTATATACCGTATACGGGAAATGGTATCGAGAGATGACATGGGAGACGATAGACAGGAGAAAATCGCTTGCGCGCAGTGTTTGTGTTCAAAAGTGCAACACCAGAAGGGGACGGTAAGCACACCAAGTCAGCGCTGCAGCCGACTAGTGAGAGACACAATAGGTGGTGGTTACTGGTATTGGATGCATCTCGAAGGAAGCGGCGCCTTGCGTTGTTTGGTCATGTGTGCGCCTCGGCAGTCTCCTCGTCGCTCACTTGCTGGCTGCCACTCGAGACGGTGGCTACCCTTACGCGGCGTAAAGCATCTGACGGCATATGCAAAATATGTAGCAAGCAAGACAGTAACCTGATTCGGTTATATGCCGCGAACACGTGAGTTGACGAGATTCACATAGTGGCTAGGGTGCCAGACGCCCACCGCCTGTCTGGGGGGGCGTCAGGGACGAGTTCGGTCTAAGCCTTGCCCGCAGCCACGTTATGGGATCATACCCGAGAAGCCTAACACAGGCGGGAATCCCACATACTTCCCAACACGCATCACACAACAGATTGTTACATGGCAACTGATGTATGTCAACACCAAACCCCTTGACGCCAGCTCCTGTGGCCTGTTTGTTTCCACAATTCCGACCCGACATACGCTACCCTGGCCATCTTGCCATTTTGCAAAATACAACCACTTTTGAATAGGTGCCCTACCGTCCAAGTATGGTCGGCGTCCCAAAAAGTACTGGGTGCTTCATTTGCCGGAAAAGGAAAATCAGTGAGTATACTGTCCCTTGTCTGTCTCTTGTCTGCCTGGTGGACATATTCTAACTGCTATAAGAGTGCGGTAAGGCTAGCTCCACATAATCGGGACGACTCGAACGCCCTGACTAATGATGAACAAGACGAGACTTGGCCGAACTGCTTGAACTGCCAAAAGAACGGCAAATCCTGTCCAGGTCCTCCCGCACGGCACACATTCAGAGACCTCGGGCCTAGGCTGAACGCTGGTGGCTCGAGTTTCGTCGTAGAAGACGTCACCGCACCACCTGGTAAGTCCCCCCCCCCCCCCCCCCTTTGCTACAGCCGACCACGTACTAATTCGAGTGAAAGACCAACGAGATAGACAACTAACACAACTGAATGAGAAATTCGCTGAAAATGGGTCCGTCGTCCACAAGTTCAGAATTTCGCATGGCGCGTCAGTACCACGCAAAAGATCCCCACGAGCAACATCGGCAAGCTTGAGTCCACCCAAATCTCCTTTCTTGAGATACCCATCGCCCTCACAGCACCATCAGCTGGCTCGTGCTCTAATAGCAGCAACTACCACTGGCAGCACCGGCCATCGTATGTCTGTATTTGGCCCTTTTATCCAAGAAGTGCCAGCAAGGATCGGCCACAACTCAGCACTGGATGCCGCCGTAGCCGTACTTGTGAACGTTCATACTTCGCTAATCTACAAAAAAACAGCAAACGAGGTTGTTTCGCCTGAATTGTACATTCGCGCCATCAAGACGTTGCAATCATGCCTCGACGATCCTAAAGTGGGTATGTCTGCCAACACGCTCTGCGCGTCTGTACTTCTCGGGCTCGTTGAGGTGCGTATCTGAGAACATGTCCATCGTGACAGATGCTTATACAAATAGGCTTTCGCTGGCCCGAGGACCGGCAACCGATATTTGACGCACGTAGGTGGCGCAGGACGATTGATGGAAATACAAGGTCCAGGGCAGTATCGAGACGCGTTTACGAAGGAGATTCTACGCTTCAATAGAGGTGGCATAGTAAGTAGACATCCGTGGGCGACCCGTGACTGAAATTTTTGGCATTGGCTTGACTAAATCGGTGGTAGATTATTACTTGCATATACGAGCGCAAACCATGTTTTCTCGTTTCCCCTGGATGGCGAGAGATTGCTTTCGACAAGACCGGGCTTAGCTTCGACGACTGCTTGAATACCGACTTGATGGAATACATGGCTGAGCTGCCGGGCATCTTCAATGAGCTGAAAGAGTTGGGCGATAAATATTCCTTTGGACCTTTGCAAACGAGTTTCGAGACACGCTCCAGTGGTGAAATTTACAGAGAAACGTCTCACACTCCCCCGTCCCTCGATTACTCCACCGCATCATACGATGACGTTGACTTCACAGACGATTCACAGCCCATCGAAACCTCTTACCCGCTCCACACGAATTCTTTTACCTGTCCCCAGACAACTGCACAGACACGCCTGCTATGCAAGGTTCAGAACCTCAAGGAAGCGCTCTGCAGCCTGGGAGATCACATGAACACGAAGCTCACCAACGGCACCACCGTTACCGAGACCGCGGCAAGAGAAAGAGATAGTCCTCTGCATACATCCTATCACTTCAAAAACTGGCGCGACATGACTGCATACAACTGTTTCTGGTCTGTTATCATTTTGACCAACAAAGTGCTTATGCGACTTCTCCCACCATTCGACCCCACGATTTATGACCTACAGTTTGAATGTCGATCTATCGCTCTTGAGATATGCAAAACATGGGAGGACGCTTGGGCCAGCAGACCAATAGGCGCTTTCCACACAGGGTTGAGCTTTGTCGTGGCATACGAGTTCTGCATACCGGAGATCAAAGAGTGGATAGTACGAGGCTTGAATTCGCTTCTGGACTACCATCAGGTCGATGCGTTTCGATGGTCGGACGAGGTCATCGTCCACATGTCCTCAAAGCTCGCAGGCGAGGGGCCCGGCCTTAGCTTCCCGCACGTCAGAGTCTCCGAAGATGCGTGCTGAATGCGGAGTAGTAGAAAGACCTATTGAGACAACCAAGGCATTTACTACCGCTCGTACGAGATTCCAACGACGATAGGGCGTATGCAAGCCTCGGCCGGACTGAATCGAGCAAATCAGTACGCAGCGGAAACATGTCTCATCTGCATCTTACCTGCATGCGGCTACGATGTAAGCGACATGCCATGTGTGCGTATCGTGGGGGGTAGGCACCACATGGCTTTCATGCTGTGGTTGAGATGCTGACCATCTTCTCCACATCAAGACCAATCCCTCGGTGCAGGATAAGCCACGGCGCTTATGATGTAAGACCTTCTTCTTCTAGCCCCACTGTCTCAACCACAAAGGGCGTGCAAGATATTTACTAGTCTAAATAGCCTGCTTACGGTGAAGGGTACTACGGGTTCAACTCTGCCACGCTTCCAAAGCAAGCTTCGCCCCACTATAAGGCGGGCTGGCGGGCCGGGGCGTAAGTCTTTGTAAGCTGAATGTGGATGCGCAAGATTGTTCTAGAAAGGAAAAAAAAGTAATCCAAAGAGAAAAGAGTCTGTAAAGCAATTCATCGTCGTCGGCTTTTCTTCATTTCTCTCACTCCTTTTTATGTCTCCATGTGGTCAAACTACCTAAAATGTCGCATAATAACAGTGTAATCTTATAACAAAATAAGTTTTTTGTTTCTGGTGTGTTGATGTTCAAAAACCACCACCGCATGGGAGCTCTTCAGTCTAGAGCAAGCAGAAGCAAGAAAGTGTCATGTCAAATGACGGAAATAGAAGGAAGGAGGGGGAAGAAAGAAAACTTCAAGCACTGGCGAACAAAAGCAAAAACACGCAGCCGTTAACAGGTTGTTCCCCTCCCCCCAAGCCACGCCACGCCACACATACACACACTACTGCAGCACAGCCTCTCTCATCCTGTCCCATCACATCCCATCTCACCCTCCTCCCCTCACACGTCGATTCCACACCTCTTCTTGCACTCTGCACTACCAATGATGGCGCCCGTGCCCACGGGAGGAATGCTCTTGCCCATGTCTGCCGTATTCATAGAACCATCGCCAAAAGCCGCGTTGATGATTTCTGGAGGCGTAGAAAAGAGGCTAGGCAGGATGTTCAGCGTGCCGCTGTCGTCGCTGTTAAGGGAGCTGATGAGGAGAGAAGGAGTGCAATCTAATTTGGCATTGAGGGTTAGCAGCATACCAACACACACACACCCAGGAAACTTGACAATCTGATAAGAGGGGAAGGAGGGGAAGGAGAAATATAACATACCATTATTCTGCATCATATGCAGACTTCCCTGTGGGAACAGCGTAACCACCATAGGCGTCAAGTTTACCGTTCGCATCGCAACTCCATTCTCGCCAATCATGTACGTCGTCGTATTTCCCGTAATAGCAGTCACCAAGTTCGTGGCCCTTGGGTGCAGGTGCGGCGGCAGCATGCCGCAGGGCGCCAGCTTGAGGAGTGCGACGCTAGAGCCGAGACCTGTGACGGCGGGGAAGGTGGCTGCGTCGGCGTTGATGACGGCTCCATTGGGGCTGTTGAAGTTGGGGTGGCTGTTGAAGTCGTAGTACCAGTCTTCGGGGGAGGAGAGTAGCGCGTTGCGGTCAAAGTTTGTGGCTGTGTTCTTCAGTGCGGCGTTGAGTTCGGGACGGAGGGTGCGCGATTTGGCGGGTCCTGCGGTATCAGAGGCGGCAATGAGACAAGGAAGGAGGGTGGTGAGGAAGAAGACGGGAGAGATCATGGTTGTTGGTTGGAATGAGTTGGGATGGGGGATGGGGGATGGGGGACGGTGATGTGTGAAGTTGGGAATATGAAGCAAAAGTGTAAACAAAGGCTGACTGGTCCTGTCCGAGATGCTGTGGAAAGGCGGAAGATTCAAGCTCAATATATAGTTGAGCAATGTGACAGCAAACTCCCGTTATACACGTCGTTTTGGCGAAAGATTGTGCTGGCAATGCAAGTGGCTTTACGCGATGTCCCAAAGAAGTCCACGATAGATCTCAGAAATCGAGAGAAAGTGAATCTAATCTGCAAGGGGAAGCGAAAATAAGGCGTGCTGATTTTGTGGGGGCCGATTTGGATGGTATGGGTTGTATCAAAATGGCAAGTAGTAGTAAGTGGCGTAGTTACATGTGAATAGTAAGCAAATAGGATCTGTCGAAATGTGATGCCCTTTGATGCAAGCCATACATCTGACAGGCTTATATAGACTTAGGCAGCAGGAATGGCTGAGGCTCAAAGCAGTATAGAAATGGAGAGTGGGGTATGAGTTCGGGCTGCTGACCGCTCTCCCGCCGTTTGTTGTCGCAGTCTCAAGCCACTGTTACTCTTGCCCGATGGCAGTAACTCTAGGAAGGACCATCGATGATTGGAGCGAAGTTGAGCTATGGTTGATGTGTCCTATTATTGGTTTGTGACTTGTTCTCGACGTGTTCTCTTTGTGGAAGGGAATCCGAAGTTACACCTGTCGTCTCCGACGGCATCGGGCTATAGTTTTACCTTGATCAAGCATTACAAGTTTAATAGTAAGATGAGTCTAGCATCGATTGTTCCTACTCTTACGGAGGTACCTAGGTACTTTGACCTATTCGCAAACCCGGTCTACGGATCAATGTGCGCAATCGATACCATGTGAAGAACAGAACTCAACCAGGACTCGGGACCAAACAAGCAGCGCATAACCAGACACGAGGCAGCTGTGATTGATTGCTGTGCATTGTTCTGCAACAATCATCGGTCCATCCCAATGTTTGTGCAAAGATACTTGTAACGAATTGTAGTAGTAAAGATGTGACGGAAGTACCACCAGGTACTCAACCTTGGTTACTTGGAAAGATCCCATCTTGTGTTACGGCGTAATATCTATGAGCACTGTTTAATGGCCCTACAGCTACCATTGGGCCAAGCGAACGCAGGGCAAGTGATTGTGCAGTGACCGTAAGTCGTAACCCGCCTTGCCTGCCATTCTCCAAGCTACCTAGGTGCATCAGGAGTTTGACAGACGCCTTACATCGTTGCTTCAGGCGTTCCTTGGTCACAGACTGCCTAAAAGCGCCACAGTTATACGGAACCAAACGAAGTTGAGTAAAGCCTTTTGGCAGAAGGGTGTTTATATTCTTAGTGATACTGTTACACTTAAAGTTTGCATTTCTTTGTGTAGGCATTGGGTGCCAGCCAAGAGCAGCACAGGTGTGTGCATCCAGACCCCAGATGGTAACGTTGTCGCCCCGTTTCATAAGCTTTGCCTTTTTGGGCCACTGTGCATTGTTGTCTCGGGGTTGGTTGGCCAGACGCAAGCGCGAGAAGAAAATGCTTGCATTGTCGCACAATATCCTGTGTGTGTTGATGTGCGCATATCCGTATATTGGACTACTTGACTTGCGCTAAAACAAGGAATTTCCGTGGTGTCGTAGTCGCATGTAAAGTCCTATTCGGGTTAGTAGGGACGCAACCCGGCATCGATCTTCGAAACGATCGCGACATGGAATTATTCAGTCCCGATATTTCTAGCTCCGCGTCGCAAATATATGAGATAAACGGATTGACAAATAGGATAGGTTGGCGATTGTACGTGGCCGGGTTTCGATTATCATCAAACTGTAGTCCAGACTGATGGCCCAACAATTTCAGGCCATCCGAAGGGGACTCTGTAATGCAGTCTTCGAGGTTGATGCCTTTGATACTGTGCTGTAAACCTGACTAGTCACTCCCATCTGAAACAAGGCAAAATGAAAGAGCCCTTTAATCATTGGTTCATCGTAGTATCTTCATAACCATTGTCATCCGCACGCATGAGATAAGACATAATGCCCCACAGTCCTCTCATGGCTTCGGCACGGTCATCAACGTTGAATAGGTCAAACCACCTTGTCCTGGATAACTTTGGTGAGCACCAGTCGGGCTCTGATGGGGGATCCTTGGGGAGTTTGCCTTCAGTGATGTATTCGAGATAGGCCGGATGTATGCAAAGTTTTAACAGGCTAATATGGTGGTTCAATGACGAGACCATGAAGACCTGTAGTAACGGATCAGCGCATCTAGTTTTTCAAAGCCATTGTACGGAGTCTTACGTTGTCCCACGCAACACTTCTGTCTTTACCGACAGCTTCAAATGTGATTTTTGGGTCCCAAAGTGGGTTACCCGGTCGTAGCGTCTTCCAGTTTTCGGCCGGTGTCGGCCTGCGACGAGATTTCGATCCATCTCGATTTCTCTCAACGGGCTTCTCTTCTAATTTGGATGCTCCTTCTTTTGCTAGCACCTCAGTGGCCTCAGTAGCTTCGCCCGCTTCCCCACCAGGGCCTCCACCCCAGCGCTCCTTTGTTGTCCACCATTTGCCTTCACCACCTCTTCGTTCCATCTTACCTTCTCTAGCTCTTTCTTGTGCCAGTAACAACAGTCCACCCATTTCTCGTACAGCATCAAGCGTTGACTGGGGGTCTAGTCTTCCCATCGCCCCAAAGTTCACGTCTGCCCTGCACTGTACACCTAGTACTGGGCCTTCCATATAGCCCTGTCGTGCTTTTGTCCGATCCTGAGGCTGTCGCCAGGCTACAGAACTCATACGCACAGGGAACCGAACATGCTCGATAGTAAGGACGGGAGGACGGCGATGTGCCGATAGAGTCGCACCAAACGCCCATGCAATGGGCTCCACGAAAGCCCTCACGCAGTCGATACGATATTGGTCAGGCATTTCAGCACCATTGCCAATCCGGTACCCCCGGTAAGACCCATTAGAAAGATCAAGTGGCTTACCCTGAGACTCCATATTTGCAACCCAAGGGGTCTTGGGTGGTGCAGCCCTAGCCGGAATCACACGAGTCTGGACAGGTGGCAGCTTATCAGCATTCAGTGATGCATTACTGAGATGATCAATGTTCTGAGGCTGAAGCAGGGGTTCTTCATTAGCAGTCTCTGCAGTTTTCGCCTTCTTACGAGGCTCGTCCCCGGTCGCTCGTTCGGCTTCTTGACCTTCCTTGTTTGTGGAATCAGACAAGGGCCTTGAAAATGTTTCCCCACGCTCATTGGCAGCCCCTAGGACCGGTGGAAGGTACTCGTCTAGAGAAGTGTCCCAGTAATATGCGAGATTGTCTAGGCCTTCCCAGAATTTTCGAAAATGTGCTAACCGGAGCGGCGTTTGACCTGTACAGCGTTTACGTGTAAGTGATGAGAAGGCATCGGCATTCTTGAACAACAACTCTTTTGCTCGAGCATGGAATTCCTTCTGATCGGGTAACTTTCTGCCATTAGACAGAAGCGTGGCCGCAGACTCTGGAAGACTAGGCACGGTTTCAGGGGACTCTAGCCAGGATTTGGGGGGTAGAAAGGCGTCTTTGCTGTTTGAAAACGATAAGAACAGGGTGTCGAGGTCGCATTCGGGCTGAAACGTGACATTGAGTAATGCCAATGTATCTTTAGTGACATCAGATGGCTTCTTCAAGCGCAGAAAGTGCCGAGAGATGCTGACGCCTGGCTGGGTCCATGAATCCGGCGGTTTGGAGTTTGATGGTTCGGGTGGTTGGAGAACGGGAAACTTGATTGGCGTTGGTTTCGCGGGTGGCGGCCTTTGTTTCTGCGTATCATGTTGCCCCGCAAGTAGGTTTCCTATGGCCGGATAGCCCTATATCAGCGACTATATTGCACGTGCACCACATGTCTCAGACGAAACACGTGTGAAAAGTGAAGGAACAGGCCAGAGGAAAACTTGATGAACCCCCGTTCTGCATAGGAGTTTACAGCAAGAGTATAAGCCAGTGGAAGCGAACGGCATTGAAACATATGCTGCATATCTGGTCGGCGTGTTTGCGCAATGCGGAAGGCGATAGAAGGTGACTTGAAACGTGCAAACATGACCTCGGCATACAACCTGGCGGGGGCCCATGGTGGACAAGAGAGAAGGAGAGCTCATGAAGAAGAGACTTACCGGTGAAACTAAACATGGCTGATTGCTTGTGCTATAGAGACTGCAAGGGCCGTCGCAAGGTGTGCGAATCGACGATGCAGAGTCGAGGAGGTCGAGCGAGAGCTTGAGGATGGCCAAACTGGACGTGCGCACCCAGCGTAGCAGCGTCTCCACACGGGCGCCAGTACCTCTCTGCCATGTCCGTCGACGAGCACGCGATAATAGCGCTGCATGGGGGTTCGACTCTACTGACATTTGGATTGAAACCTTTGACGGCTGCTATGCTGAAGATAGATGCAGTGTGCCAGCATAGGATGCTCCACCTTGCTCGGCACCCAAGCCCTCAGCCTCTCCATGCGCTAGCCCCTTGCCGGCTGTCAAGTGCAACTGGCTTGACTCGGATCCAGCTCCTGAATCGCATGCCGGCTGGGCAGGTGCTCCGCTGAGACTTGTACACCTACATACACTGTTATACAGGTACTATGCGAGGCCGAAAGCGTGTTGGAGACGTTGGGGTTGCATCACGTGCTTCAGTCTCGCCTCGCACCCCTCGTCGCTAACTTCATCATGAACTTCACGGCACTGCCTGACCGTCACCACGCGCAGCCTTGTAAACATGGTCCATGATTGCCACAATGGCCCAATGACCTGGCCTGTCCGCCAGCATGCCTCTCGGCTGAGACGGCCTTGCCGCTGCTGTCCTAGACTGCGAGGCCTACTGCGCTTCATGTGTGTTGCTCGAAGCGCAACATGAAGCCGCCCGCGTTTCAGAGGAATACAAGCGCACCACACGTTGCCAACGGTTGACCACCTCCCGGTCGCTCTTCGAACGCTTGCTAACATCTCTCTTCGAATACTTTCATTCAGCTTCGCGTTTTATCGCAGTGTTCAATTTCCCAGTTTAACATGCTCAAAGCGCTCACCGCGCTTGGTGCCTCTTCTCTTCGTGTCTTTTTTTGAGCCCTCGACGGCCTTTCTCACTGTAAGCCGTCGCTTGTATGGCTTCCCCCCCAGGCTCCATCACGACCGTAAGCGGGAGACGATGTACCCGTTCTCGCGCCCGAACAGCCGCCTCATCCACGTCTATCACCACTTCAACAACGCAGGAGTCAGCAGCCGTAAGTTCCACCGAGGCCGCTTCATCTACGTCTGCCGAGCAACCACCACCACCACCACCACCACCACCACAACAGACCACCACTGCCGAAGCATCCTCCGCTTCGCAGCCGCCGCCTCCCCCGCCAGCTGCATCTTCGACGACGCAAGCAGCGGCAGTAGCAGCACGCCCAGCACAGCTATCAAGCGCTGCACCTGCACAGCCTCCAACAGTACCATCCCCGTCCACAACAGACGCAGCAAATTCGGCGACAGGTACGATAATTTCGGTTCCTAGACCCCTATCGCGGATAACACCGCTTGCTCTTCCGTCCCCCAGCCCAGCAGCCGCATCCCCAGTCTCAGAAGCGGCCTCTCCAGCCCCAGTAGCTGCCTCTCCAGACCCAGCAGCAACGTCTCCGGACCAAGCAGCGACGTCTTCAGACCCAGTCGCTGCGGCTCTAGTCCCTGCACCGGCATCTTCAGGCCCTGCAACAGCGCCTCCGCAACGGCAACCAAAGGCCAAGGCGACTATCGCTGCTGTGCCATCGGCAGAGACTTCACAGCCCCCACCTGCTCCCATCATCGCAGCACCAGCAGCAGTAGCAATCAGCTCTGACATAATACCAGTAGCGGCCCCCACTTCACTTGTTGCAACCTCGAGCCCGCCGGGTCTCTTGACAGCTACATCAGTACCCAATGCTCCAAATACCGCGCTTCCGTTCAAGACTGGACCAAAAGCACAAGCGTCCGTTACAGACTCGCCTGTCCTGGCAGGCCCAAAGCAGTCATCATCTTCTCGACCTAAACCCAACCCCATATCCGAACCTACACCCACACCCTCAGGAGGCGTGGCTGGAGGTCTAATTGCTCCCAACCAGGCACCTCCTAGTGACGATGGTCCCTTGACTTTGAATGGTGGCGCAAATGCTGGAGGCATCATTGGGGGCGTTTTCGGTGGTTTGGCTGCTTTGGCTTTGATCAGTGGACTACTCTTCTTTTGTTTGCGGAAACGGAAGGCGAAGCCAGTTAAATGGAACGAAAAGAAGCAGGAGAGCCCAAATTTTGTGTCTAAGTTGAAGGCGATACCTACTGGGGTAACATCGATTTTTGCAAGGATGAAGGGAAATCAGGCTGGACCAATGAGCAATCCCTATCAACGACATCAAGCAAATACCAGTATTGGCTCAGTATACTCGAGAGATTCTATTGGCCGCGCACGATCGAGCAGCGAACCACAAGGTTTTCTCAACCGGCCGGGGTCGAATAGGAGCAGACCGGGTGAGAACAACGAAGGAAACGGCCTTCGCAAGAAGCCAAGCAGTATATCATCCAACTTCCGGTTTCCAGGTATCCAGGAGGACACAGGCTCACCAAATCCGTTTGCCGATCCGAACCCACACACGCTCTTGGTACTCAACCCAGACCCACGGAGTGCACCTGTTACACCACGAGTTCCTGCGCCTACTGTCGAACCGGAAGCCAGGGATCCGTTTGCGTCCATCCTCGACCCACCGGGAGCGGAGCCAGTATGGGCAGGAGTGCCAAATCATAGCCATCAACGCACAATGAGCACATTTTCCACACTGAGCTCGCATGCTGCGGCATCATTGTACTCCACTTATGACCCGTTCCGAGAACTATCAAAGGTACCACCGTTACCCACACAGGCTGTTCTATCGAGGCATACCCGCAACCGCTCTTCCATGGCAGTGCCAGGCTTCGACGCCATGTCGACTTTTGCGTCTCGCGATTCCGACATGTATTTCGGAGAGCCTGGGCCCAGTCGGCGTGGCACAAACATGTACACGCCAGTCACGGCTACTTATCGAACAGTTCGACAATCTGATCCGTTTGATCTTGACCGGCCTGAAGTTCTGAAGTTCAGCAGCTTCGGCAACAAGAAAGATTCAGTCGGGAATTTGAGTCGATATCCATCACGGAGAACCCGAGTCAGTAGCATCGGCAACTGGCCAAATGGTGGCACCACAACAGAAGTCGCCACCACGTATGGTCTGTTCCCGCAAGACGGTACGAAAAAGACTTCGTGGGCACCACCGCCGATGCCACCGGCACCACTACAACCCAATGGAGGGAAAATATGATGAACAGGCAAAAGCGAACCAACCTTACGACTAGAAAGGACTAATAATGAGAACAACACGGCGTCTTTTTTATATTTATTCACGATCATTACCGACACATCGATGGCAGGAAGTATTCCGCGGGTCCATCCATTCTTTTTTCTCTGTTTTTTGAGACCACATTACCTTTGGTTCTATGTCAAAACCTTGATACCAACTTCAGTGGCAAGCCGCTAGACAGCGAGCTTATGGTATTTTGCATCATCATCTTGTACAATATATTCCATACCCCACAGAACGCAGACGCTAGTTGCTGTACGTAGTTGCTTGCTTTTATTATCCATTGTACAGGCAGTGCTTGTAGGAATACCCTCTCAATCTGAGATACCACATACCCACCACTACTAGTTGAGAAGATTCAGCACTTAATTAAAATCCATCATTGCAATGTCCTATTTTTTCTCCCTCTACATCTTTTCTTACGTCCGCATGCCTGGGCATCACGGCTTTGGAGCAAGCATTTTGGCCTTGGCTGTGCGTCATACGAGGACAACCCCACAATACCCACCGCCGCGCCTGGCAAGATCAGAGTCGAGGTTGGTGGAACGGATTTGAGGCTGCGCAATAGAGTGTACCATATCAACAAATTTATTATACGGAACCATCTCCAATGCATACAAGGCTCAGCTGCTATTTCTCGGAAATCTCCATGGCCACATACGAAGGTATGAGGGAAAAGCGGAGTGTCAGGACTCCCTGCTCTGTCAGCGCCACGCGATCATGTGCTCAGGCGTCAGCCCAGAAAAGGCCCCCACGGTGCGCGTCACGGCTTGCCACTTCCCAAACGCCTTAACCACAACCCATGCTGAGACGAAATCTGGCGCAGCACAGTTTCTTGCAGAACATAGTAGGATTGCTCGTAACTTCCTCTTCAACTACCTAGATAACCGTACCTAACCCTATGACGTCAGGTTACCCTTTTGTTGGCCAGAAACACAATTATCTACAGACAACACAACATGGCTTTGAGACGCTCGGCACGCGTCGCGAGTAGCGCTGCTCCAGTAGACTCTGGCGTTAAAGCGAAAAGTGGTGTTGCAAGGTACGAAAAAGTGACCAAGCCAACCGCGACGGCGGCGAAGAAGAAGCGCAAAACAAAGGTTACAATCATCCCAGACGAAGGAGCAAACACGAGCACATCTCCTGAAGACACCACAAAGGCCAACAATGGAGCTTTGGAGCCAGATGATACGCTCCCCACCACGCCCCTCCCCAAGAGGAAACGAAAGTCTGCTTCCACCGCCGAAGAATCACCCGTGAAACCCCCACCATTCACACCCACCCCCTCAGCCATCAACCTCCTATCAACCAACACATCGTCCCGAGCACGAGCACCAGAAACAGATCACCCACTTGAGTCCCTCGCTTCCCTACAGACCCCCCGCCCCGCAGCCCCCCATGCTACAAACGCGCCCCTCTCCACACCCAACGGCTCACACACCGTATCTGCATATCCGACCTCCTCTCCCTTGAAGCCCTCGGACCCATCGCCAGCCAAGAAGCGCAAGGCCAAGGAGCTCATGGTTCCCCCGGATGTGGGCGCGATTCCCAATCCAAGCACGGATATTGCGCATCTGCTAAAGGACGCCGAGGAGTTTTTAATCAAGGTGGATCCGAAAATTGAGATGTTGGTGATGAAACACCATTGTAAGATTTTTAGTCCGGAGGGGCTGAGCGAGGTGGTGGATCCGTTTACGGCGTTGAGTTCGGGTATTATTGGACAGCAGGTACGTATATATGATTGTTCGTGTTTTTCTTTGAGGTGGGATGGGGGATTTAGATGGCAAAGGGAAGCTGTGAGCAGCAACTGCTTGTTGAATGGGGGTACTATTTTATTTCACCAAGGTGAACAAAAGCCATGCCATCAAAACCGTGAAGAAACTGACCATCGCAACTAACATACACGTCCACAGGTCTCTGGACAAGCCGCCTCCTCCATTCGCTCCAAATTCACCGCCCTCTTCCCAACCACGCACCCGGCCTTCCCCACCCCAACTCAAGTCCTCACACTCCCCATCCCCACACTACGCACAGCGGGCCTCTCCCAACGCAAAGCAGAGTACATTACGGGTCTCGCCGAGAAGTTTTCCACCGGCGAGCTCACGGCGCAGATGCTTGTTTCAGCTAGTGACGAAGAGCTGATTGAGAAGTTGGTTGCTGTACGGGGGCTGGGCCGCTGGAGCGTGGAAATGTTTGCGTGCTTTGGACTCAAGAGGATGGATGTTTTTAGTACGGGGGATTTGGGTGTGCAGTGAGTAGTACTCTCTTTCTTTGTCTTTACTCTTTACTTTATGAGTTTGTCTTTCTCGGGTTTTTTTTTCATGTGCATGTGGCAGCTTGCCAAAAAAAAAAGATTACTTCTAACTAACATATTCTCTTTTCTTGTTGCAGACGCGGCATGGCCGTCTACGCAGGCCGCGACGTAAGCAAACTCAAGAGTAAAGGTGGAAAATGGAAGTACGTAACCCCCCTCCCCTTCCTTTCTTTCTTCGTTTCTTCCTTCCCGGAGAGAATTCCCCCACAGCGTTACCCAGACACCTTTCCCCCGTCCTTTCACGCCACAGATAGGTGCCAACCCGTTCCTGTTCCGTGGTGCTCCCTCTTGCAGCGTATACCGCAATAGTCATAGCCTCCCCTTCTGCTGCACCCAGCGCTCCATAGGTTCCAAGACACACCAAGCCACCATACCAGATCAGGCCACCCCCTTCTCCTCATACCTCTCTCTCGCTTCAGCCCACTTAGCTTAAGGACAATGCCAACCTACGTTTACGTTACAGATACATGACAGAGAAGGAAATGCTAGACATGGCCGCTCCATTCTCGCCCTACAGGTGCGTATTGCGCCCATCTCCGCTCTGCTCGCTCACTCGCAGCAGCAGCGAAAGCATACGTTACACGATATCTAAGCTAACCAAAACATTGTCTTGGCTATTCATCCAGATCGCTCTTCATGTGGTATATGTGGAGAATCGCCGACGTGGACGTTACTGCTATGCAGAAGGAGACTTGATATCCATGTCCGTCCCATTCCTGCGAGATTGAGATTGAGATTGAGATTGGGCAAGGGGTGTAGGTACCCGTTGGCCAGGGGTTGGGGAGTCTTGGTGGAGCACGGTAATGTGAGTGAGGTTGCTGCTAAATGAGTCTACGTGTATTTGGTATGGGTATGTGGTGTGTGTGTCCTGTGGGTCGAGATGTGCATGTATGTGGAGAAAGGAAAAAAGTGTGGGTCGGAAGGGGGTGGGTGCAAAAACGGTCTGTCCCCCGGAGCTGCAAAAAGACCCTGCATCTTTTACCCAGAAGAGGTGGTATGCAATGCCATGTATCGGGGTTCCAGACTTTGGTCCCCTTAGTCGAATGCATGCGGGCTTGCCTGCTCGTTGAAAATATAATTAGCCTACACCTACTTTACGTACACTGTATGTACGTAGTAGTAAACGATTGCAGCTTTCTGCCCCACACCCCTCACTCCAGAGATGCCTGCTGCTATCTTGGCGTAGAGTCAAAGGGTGTGTGTAACTTGTGACTACTCGTGTCTCCTCTTGATCTTGAACAACCGTGGGGCGGCCAAAAAAGTGGAGTAAAGCATGGATGGGAACGAGTGGAGACCTGGGTTATGCTGTATATGCTGTGCTTTAGTTCATACCAACTTCCCCTCCACCGTAGGCCGTCTGCAATGGGACAAAGGGCACTCCTATGCATGAGCGTGTTTGGACAATCGCCCAGTCACACACACGGCCTTTTCTTTCCTGGAAGGGGGCGGAGTCTAAACGATTGGCTGACAGCATTTAGCCTATCACGGCAGCAGGCAGCGAACGTCGCACAACAACAACGCCATGGCTGTTGGAAATGCAAAGGGCGAGATATGCCCCTTCCTGAGTTTCGCCGAGAAGAGCGGAGAAGACGGCGTACGTTGGGCAAACGAGTGTCTACTCTTTTGCGGTAGTATATATCTCCTCTATTGTAGGCCACAGAGATGGTGGGGAGGCGACTCGTAGATGGGATATAGTTTACATTCCTGAAGCCGCGTTCGTCATGTTCATGTTCATGTGGCTGTGGGCTTGCAGATGTTGATGACGTTCGTAGGACAACATGTGATGAACCATGGTCGTAGACCGAGACATAGCGTCTCTATGCACGATTTGCTCATGCACGATGGAGCTGCGGCACGTACAATCATCCTTGCCTAGAGGAAAAGCGGTCTGTCGAAGCTGCAGGCCATGGGAAATGACAGAATGCAAAAGAATCTCGTAACGAGGGGCGTGGGGAAAAATACGCGCATGTGGTGAAGCGTACAGATTGAGCTATGTATGGTACCAGATAGAGACTGGTGACGTGTGACACGACTTGTATGTACTACGATGGTAGGTCCAGGCGCGCGATTATCGCGCAGAAGATTGAACTCTGGCGCGAGGCGCTCCCGTGGATCTGGTGTGGCGGAGAAAAGGGAAGGGTTACATCAAAGACAATATCTGTGTACTTCCATAGTCACCGACCGACAACGAGTGCTGCACATGGGTGACCTGTCGTTGCCTGGTGGTGCTGGCATGGATGGAGATGATGTCACAGCGTACAGGTGCCTGCTGGACTTGTTATAGCCTGCCAAAGGCGACTTCCTCAATGTGCCAGCTGTTGGCACATTAGGGAAGTCGCAGCCAACTCCAAGTGAGCAGGTGGGACGGCCTATGCTTGAGCGTCACACAATCAAAGAGGAGAGATAATGACGTCGGAGACGCTGACCACCACCAACCACTATTGACCGTGACCGTGACATGACAGAGTTCGACCGAGTCTCCACTTCGACTGGACATGGCCAAGGCGTTGAATATGTACTCCAGTGATATGGTATCAGATTGGAATTTTCTTCATGCATACACACACAGTATGTAGGTGTAGGAGTGATGCCTGCTGCCTACTGAGTCGGGGTACAGTGTGTGGCGGCGGGTGTGTCAAATGTCAAAGTTCCATGTGGCGCTGATAGTCTAAGCCATGCCCGTTGGCTGATAATTAGGTAGCAGTGTCGGTGGGAGTACCGAGTAGCTGGCAAAGTTTCAAAAATAAATCAAAGAAAAGCAATTCGGCCTCATGTTTAACATGTTGGTATGGAAGGGCTTGGCGGTTCTGGAAGTGCGTGGGCAGGACAGGTGAAGCAGCAGATGGTGATAAACTGCAGGCCAAGCGTTTTGAATGGCAGCGGCATATGAAGCTTGATGGGGCTTGCCCGGCTTGGGACGTCGCCTGATGTCGAGCGCCGAGATGTGAAGCGGAAATGAGACAGTAATCAATGCGCGTCCATGGCGGTGCTTGGCGAGGCGGCTTCTTCGGGGGAGGGAGAAGCGAGCGATCTGAGTGAGGGCGCAACGGTGCTCGATGAGTGGGGAAGCAAGAGCGGATGACGACACTGGCAGCCGATGGGGCAGGAGATGGGTAAAGGAGGCTCGGAAATCGAGGCTAATTAATGGGGCGACTTGCTGGAATTGCTCGACGACTTGCTGGAATTGCTCGACGACTTGCTGGTATGCTGGTTAAATATATCTCTTGTTTTTATTGACGGCGTTGGTTCTGTTCGGCCTGGAGATTTGCAACGGGCGCGCTTAGCTGATTGGGGCTCGGATGTAACCGCATTGAAACGATAGGGAGCACGCTCGTGCCGGACGACGAGGGTAGCCGGATTGGTCCAGGCCGCGCAATCAGCAGTTGCTTGTTGCGTTTCGAGTCGGGCAGAAGGTTGGCAGCGAGGGCTCGCGCTGCACTCAGCTCGAGCGTGCCGCGCTTCCGTGTGGTGGTGGCAGAGAAAAGCTGGTAGTGGCTGGCAGACGACGACGGCGGCGGCGACAGCGGGCAGGCAGTCTAGCAGTCTAGCAGTCTACATACAGTACACCTAGCAGTCAAGCCGTCTCCTAGGGCGACCGACCGACCAACGGGCGATCCGGATGGGTCCCCTGTTGTTGAGGCTTCTTTGACTGCCGCCCACCCATGCATGCGGCGTCAAAGGTTGAGAAGTTGAGATTGGAGAGCACGTCACGCCAAATTATTACCAGACTGTGAGTACCGTGCCCGGCAAGTCGAGTGACCCGAGTAACTCGAAAGCGCAATGGGATGCAGAACACACAGTGTTCAACAGCGGCCAGGGAGACACAGGTTACATACTACGCCTGTCACAGTGTGTGTCAACAGTCAAACTAGTCGACACCTGCGTAGTCTCATCGACTTGCACAAGTTGGAACCAGCCATTGCGCGCGTCCAGAGCGGCCACTGTGCAATCGTGCAATCGTGCAATCGTACTGCACGCACTGCACGCACTGCACGCAGCAGGCCGACATTCACGGGCAACTGGGCAGTCCCATAAATCCATTCCCATTTCCTGCTGGTGGATGATCGATGATGCTGGGCGCGCTCTGGCCGCGTGTGGGATCTCCACCCGACAGCGCTAGGGGTAGCTACCTGGATAGCGCCTTCCTGGCCTGGCTCTACGGCCCTCCCCTTTTCTCCACGCCTGCTCTACTTCTCCCAAAGCCCTCGCCTCCCTTCGTCTTCATCCACATTCGCTCTTAACGGCCGCGCCTTCTCATCGCGCTCCTGGGACTACCTACTACTCCATTTAATACTGCCTGCTTTACTTGTCACTTCTTTCCCTCGCTCCAGCATCTTTCCACCCATCGCCGAAAGCCCGCAAAACTGAAACGCAGCGAACAGTCTTAATATCCCAGGTAGGGCCCACTGCTTTCCGCGCCTTCAATTCTCTCCTTGCTGCCTCTGCTAACGGTTGCTGCCAGTCATCAACCTGCTTCCACTACACAAAATGCCTTCAATGCTCAAGATTGCCCTGCCGGCCCTGGCCGTTGTCAACACCGCATATGGTATGTCTCCTCCCACTGACTGTCGTCTGCACTGCGCACAAGACGTAGCTAACGCGTTTGCCCAGCCGCCTGCAGTGCCTCCGCGACACTGACAGTCCAGAATGCCGGTGACGCCACCGCGCTCGCATCCTGCTCAACCTTCTCGGGCAGCATCGCTGTTGCCACGGGCACCACCGACGACATCGCCATCAACGGCGTCAAGAAGATCACTGGCGACCTGGTAGCCATGGCAAACTCAAACATCAAGCAGATCAGCGCCAGTGACCTCACCGAGCTCGACGGAGAGATGCACCTCGATGGTCTCACCTCACTCTACGCCGTCAACTTCCCCAAGCTCAAGATGATCGACTCGATCAAGTGGAACGCGCTGCCCAACCTCCAAGAAATTGGCTTCACCTCCGAAGTCACGTCAGCTAAGAAGATCGACATCCAAAACACCGCGCTTCGCTCTCTCAAGGGTATCAACATTGAGGAGGTCGAGGAGGTATTCATTGCCAACAACGGCTACATTGACACCATCTCCATGCAGCTGGGCAACGTCTCCAAGTCGCTTACCCTGGCCGACAACAACGAAGCCGTCAAGGTTGAGCTTCCCAACCTGATCTGGGCTAGTAACCTGACCTTCCGCTTCTGCGGTTCCGTCTCTGTTCCTTCGCTCGAGACTCTCAACGGCTCTCTCGGTCTCTACAACAACGGTTTCGAGTCCTTCACTGCGCCTAACCTGACTTCCGTTGGTGAGGCCGTTGCTCTCGTTGCAAACGAGAATCTGTCCAACGTTTCCTTCCCCCAACTCACCAAGATCACCGACAACCTGCAAGTCGCCAACAACTCCAAGCTCATCGAGGTTGCGGGCTTCCCCAAGCTCAAGAGCATTGGAGGTGCTTTCGACATGAGCGGTAACTTTACTAGGTACGTTTACCGTCAACACGTTTGCCAACTGTTTCACTAACATGCTATAGCGTCAAAACCCCCGTGCTCGACAGCGTTAAGGGCGCGTTCAACCTCCAGTCGACCGACAACGTCACCGAGACCTGCGCCTTCTACCAGCCCCTCAAGTCCAAGAAGCTCATCCAGGGTGGCTACAAGTGCGAGGGCAAGCTCATCGACCCCGCTGGTCAAGGTCACACTGGCACCAAGCAGGGTGGCAGCAGCGACAAGACCGGCGCCGCCACTACCCTCAGCGCAGTCAACGGTGCTCTTGGCCTCGCTGCCATGGCCGCTGTTCTCCTCTTTTAAACAAAAATGCTCGCGACGCTGGCGTTCCATCTTAATTGCATAGACTACTCCCCGCGATCTGACTTTCTTTGATAGCGTATAGTATCAAATGACCAAACGCTGAAGTTGGAGTTCAGCATGTGAGGACTGGGGGGTTTCCGGGGATGGTTCATGGATCAACATGTAACAATTGTATGTATCATTTGGCGACGAGGGTCGGGGCAGACTTTTAATCCGCAGTATACTTAAGTCTGTCTCACAAAGGGGTGTGTAGAATTGCAGGAAGGTTTGATTTATTTGGGATAGTTTCAAGCAGTCATTCTCTTCATCTATTCTTTCCGTACCCCTCCCAAACGTGCATTTGATCCTTCCGCGGCCTTGGCCATATGCTCTCGATCCGTTTTGTTTAGCGCCCGCCCAGTGTGTACACCTATGTACTGTGCAGCTGCAGTTTCCATTGCGTGCGCCGTCATCCGTCATCCCTACCGTTCGCTCCCATGTCCCGATCGCTTGCTCCAGCCGGGGAAGGTGGGGCCTGTTGTCAGCACCCCATGTTGCATTAGGCACACGCAGGCCCCGTTGCTCAGTACCACCAGCCACCACCCACAGCGCCAAGTCCTGCAGTACGTCTTCTTTCCGCTTGCGGCAGCCATGACCGTCCCAGTCACCCTCACTGCCCAATACGTTGGCCTGCTGATACATGCCTTGCGAATCCATCGTCTCATCCGCCATCCAGGAAAGCGGTCTTTGGAGGATTGTGGCCGTTTGCCCATGTACGCCACCATCCTACCCTGCCCCTTCCCCCACGGAGACTGATAGTATCGGGCCATGACGGACACTAGACATTCCCTATGGTCTGAACCCTGGAGGTGACGGGAGTTTGCAGGCTGCACGTTCTGCGTCGATGTGTCGTTCCACATTGAGACCTGTCAACCTGCTTTCTGACGCCATTTCTCGAAGCGAGCATTTAGCTGTGTACACCGCCAGTACGCCTTGCATATACAGAAATTCGTTACGAAAACGACGACGGGCCTTGCAAGGGAAACCATGCCTGTCGTGAAAAGGCTCGTCTGCATGTCCTTGTCTCAACGCCGGCAAGGGGGGGGGGAAGTATCAATCGTTCCCACTATGGCTTCTAGCCTCTTCTGATCTGCACGCCCTCGACGTCTTCTTACCACCACCGGTACCACTTGAAGAGCGGTACAGAGAGTGCATACAGTCCAGTGCTAATGGCTGCAATCCCCTGGTCAAGTTTCCCGCTTCCCCGCTGCCGTTGGCCAACTGCACGAGGTGACTCTCATATGGCCAGTATAAGAGCGACCTGGTGTCTCATCTGCGTTCTATAACGACTAGCACTTTTCATTGTTCACGGGCGGCTCTTGTCTTTTTCATCTCTGCTTTCTACTTCTACCTTATTCAAACTGTAATGATGATGATTCCTGATCAAATCAGAGCCTGTTCTCCTACCAACTCGAGAGGGACATGGAAGTCAGTTGTACTTGGAGATTCGATTCCTGGGGTGTATGCTGATTCCTTATCAACCTTCATGACACTCATCTGACTATAGTAGTGAGCTAGATAAATCATTTCGTCTCGCGCCAATCAAAGAACAGCATTCATTTAGCAGCTCTGCGTTCAACTCCACGATGTGCAGGACGCCGTCATTATGTTCTGCTTCGTCTTCTGCATATGATTCATCCATATGCCAACCAACCCCTGTAGCTTCTCCTAGAATGTCACATCGGGAGCCCACCTATGACCACTCGAAAGTTGCATTCAACCGACTGTCGATGCATACTGGTCACCTAGACCCCAGTCATCATCCAAGACCAAGCCCGCCAGCGCGACCACATTCTAAAAAGGTGTTGAAAAATGAGATCAAGGCCGGACATGAGAAAGATCGTAGAAAAGTGGGTACGATTCTCACGGGCAGTCTACAGGGTCAACTGCTCAAAAATAACCCCAACCTGAAAATCACGGCGAAGACGCGTCAGTTTCGACCAGAGGGTGGCATGCGCGGTCTCAGTCGCAACAACAGAAAGCATGCATATGCAGCGACCTTCGACAAGAAGGATGTCATGGAATTGTCATTGATTTGCCTTAAGCATGACAACATCATCTTTGGCGATATCCTCCAAGAGCTCGAGGAACATTTACGCCACGATCATGATTGGCAGTGCGAAATGCGCACTCTCTTCCGCTCAGGAGCTTCCCCGGAGGCATATCTTGAGTGCCTCAATCGCCGACCAGTTCTCACCAGCTCTCCGGCGAGGATTAAATACTCGCTTGTGCGCCGTGCCGGCCAAGATTTTCAGAGCCCCATCCAGCTCAAACAGTAGGCGGAACCTTCGCTAAAGACGCTGTCAAGATTTTTATATCTATAGTACTACAAGCGGCCTACGTTTCTGTTTTGTATTTTTAACGGGGTTGATGATACTGTGAGCACATTTTCTTTTACATCACTGTTCCTAATGAACAGTGATTGAGAGCTGTTTGTCCTGTGCACTCACATGGGTGGTTTCGATGTTCTACAAAAAGCTCTATTTCCTTCTGGCAGCAGATTTGTTTCGATAGTATGACTCTACGTTTCGGTCCAATCCGGGCTTTACGACCAGCCTGTCTCTACTTTGTCTTTTGGTCTCTGACTTCGGTCAACTTTCCTTTACTCGTGCCTTTGCACCTCTTAGGTATGATCGTCACGACAAGCTTATGACACTAGTTTACAAATGAAATGACATTGGTATCAAGTACATTGTATGGCGCCGCTGCACGGACTCCTCCTTCCAAACAGACTCGCGTTGACCTTTGGGGATATGCAACCTGACCTCTTCAGAATATCTACTGCTCCTGTGAAACGGAAAATTACCGGTAGGTAGGTTGCCTGATCGATTGCTGATGCCAGGTCTGCGCATGTGGAACGGTACGCAATGACTTGATCTCAAAAACCTGCGCTCTTCATCCTGCCGTGGGCGTGGCCGGGTTTGACGCAACCAAACGAATTGGTGACACCCTGTTGCCTCATTAATAGACACCACACGAGCTGCGTCGTTGCCTTCTGTAGCTTCCACTGAATCTGACCAACCAGGCAGCACATCCGCAACGCCATGCGCATCCAGTAACTGCATGTTGCTCTGTGTGACGTGGATCGAAGTAGCAGGGCATTCCTCCCTATGCCGGCTAGTATTTGAGCAACGGCCCACTCGCCTATCTTCCCTCAACAGATGGAGAGCTCCCAGCTCCGTAGAACGTGTCGTTCCTGACCGATCGGTGCATTGGCTGTCCCACGTTTCGCTCTCGCTTTGGTGGCAAACCCTTGAGGAGACCCGCACATTTATGCAGCCACTTTTCTACACACGTCACGCCGAGACGATTAGATCGGGCAGCAATGACCTACATAGCCAAGACTGCGATGGTTACAGTTGGTACCGCCCTTGGGGGTTGACCCAGGAACCCTCCCCGCAGCCCGTTGTCGGTTCGAACCGCAACATAGCCTTGCGTTGCTTTTCGAACCGAGTGCATGGTCCTTCAAGTGCAGCAGCCCCTCGATTGCTACTGTCAGTGCGTGTGTGGTTTAGAGGCGTCCACTCGCAACGAAGAAGTGACACGGCAGTACGTGCTCAACTGGGTAATTCGCGTCGAAGATATCCTTTGGTTCGATGATGCAAGGTAAGAGATCCGAGTTGGTCCCATGGGTGCTGTAATGCTGTCCGCCATAATGTCTTGTTTGCAGGTCAGGGTTGTTGGGATGCCGGAGACCCATGTTTCCCAGATGACTCCATTTCACCACTCGCCTGGACAGTCTGTATCCGATGGCTTCCATACCGTCCCATTATCTTCTCAAGTGTGGATGGTTCAACTCGTCTGTTGCTGCGATACGTCGCAGGCAGCAAAACGAGGCGGAGCTGTTCAGGAGTCGGAACACTCTTCCAACCAACAGTATTACAGCCAGGTATCAAGTTAGGACATGTCCACCTCGATTTGGTAAGCAGATATGCAGCCACTGTGACGGGGGGCCAGCAGCCGCGGCAGCATACATGACCTCCTTTGCGAGGATACGACGTCCCCCAACGGCTTCGTGAGTATCTGGGACCTTGGCCGGGCTAGGCCGAGAGTTACATTGGAAGGATG
This sequence comes from Pyrenophora seminiperda CCB06, assembly GCA_000465215.2. NCBI lineage: Eukaryota > Fungi > Ascomycota > Dothideomycetes > Pleosporales > Pleosporaceae > Pyrenophora > Pyrenophora seminiperda. Next base: position 818,884 of record KE747818.1, on the reverse strand, counting down.
CGAGTGAGAGATCAGCTCTTTGCATGGAAACTAACACCAAATGTAGACTAAGTCGAGGTCCATGGCTGTAGTCTGTCACTCTGTGTATGTGGGTCCTACGAAGTGTCAGCAAAGCTTGGAAAGGTTGGATGCCTCGCTGTACTGCGAAAAGGTTCTGACTACTGACGCAGATGTAGTGGCCTTGGCTAATTACGAGAGAGGTTTAAATGGGGCGAGCAGAATGCTGCGGAGGTACGATAGGGCCTGGGATACGGCGGTTTAAGCGACCCAAGACGGGCTCTAAAACGCGGGCCGCACACTTCCTGCTAGATGGTGTAGTAGAGCTTAGGTATGACGTGTGCCAGCAACTAGGCCTCTCCACGAAGATTTTATTGTACGCGGCAGGATCAGTTATGAATGGCCTGTATCAACGTTAGCCTCCTGTCTGACGGTCGTGTGCACAGCCACGAGGGGAATCGGTGTGTGGTAATCCCCCGGCGCTTTCACGTGTTATCGACAAGGTAACACGCACATGTCTTGGTACTATTTTGTTGACTTGCTCGTATTTGTCTGGTCATGTGCGGCGTCTATTTGCTCAAAGTTCTACGAAGTACCATGAGGGGCATCAGAAATCAATCTACCATGTACGTTTCATGAGTGAAAACATGCACGCAGGCTTATTCAATTCATTTCGGAGGCGTCGTCATCAGTGGGCCTATCGCGATTGATGCACGCTTAGCGTCATTTGCATGGTCGCGCTCGAGATAATCTCCAAGCTGGGCTACGGCACTGAATGCAAACGCAATTGCGCCTGCCCTTGGCCTCTCGTGATTCCATTTCTACCGGCCCGCAGCAGCGACGACGAGGCGGCACTCACTAGTCGGTCGTTACTACAACCAACAGACGCTGCCTATCTTGCGACGTCACCTACAACACCTTAGTCCCACCCTAGCAGCGCGCCCGCGGCGCTCCCCATCGCCAAACTGGACCGGCCACAGTCGCAATCACCGCCGCGGCATTCGCAGAGAGAAACGCACAATAGCGATTCGGTCAGAGCGCGCAGCTCTTCGATACGCATATCGCAGGCCAGAGGGGAGGAGGTGGACAAGGAACACGCTGCCGGGTACAGACTCAAGTCACTCAACATGCTTGCGGGAAAAGGCTATTCGTGGAAGGCGGCCAAGGCAAGGCTGCCGCCATCACGCCAGATAGTCAGCACGGTACGGAATCCGAGGTTTCTGTTGGGGCTGGGGTTGTTTACAGCAGTTGTGCTGCTATGGCGGTCAATGGGGTCGGCAGCGGGGGACTTGCAGAGGTACACATACATGCATACAAACATACAACATGGCAGCAGAAGCCTCGCTCTCCATCATGTGCTAACTCGCTCATCTCAGATTCTACTGCTTCGGCCCCTCGAAACCACCAATGCACATGACGGCAAACGAGAGGGAAGAATGGCAAAGCCATCTGAACACGCCTGTAATATTCAACCACCACAAGCCCGTCCAGGTCAATGCCACCTTCATCGAGCACGTCGACCTCAATGGCATCAAGTCGACCGTCGACGCAGCCAAGAACAAGGAGCGCGTCCTGATTCTCACACCTCTGCGCGATGCTTCCTACTACCTCGCCAAGCACTTTGATCTCCTTACCCAACTCACTTATCCGCACGAGCTGATCGACCTGGCCTTTCTGGTAGGCGACACTACCGACGATACCATGGCCGCGCTGGCAAAGGAGCTGGAGCGTGTGCAGAACAACCCCGACGTAGCCTTCCGGTCGACGATGATTGTAGAAAAGGATTTTGGCATTACCCTCTCCCAGAGCGTGGAAGACCGACACAGCTTCGAAGCTCAGGGCCCGCGCAGAAAGGCAATGGGCAGGGCGAGAAACTACCTGCTAGCGACTGCATTGAAACCCGACCACAGCTGGGTATACTGGCGCGATGTGGATATTGTCGATAGCCCGTCTAAGATTATTGAGGATTTTGTCGCCCATGACCGCGACATTCTTGTTCCTAGTAAGTTGTTGTTCACGGCAGATGAAAACGAGTGAACAAGTCCGTTAACGTTAACCTCTCAAAAAGACATTTGGTTCCACCGATACAAGGAAGAAAACGGCAAGATGGTCGACATTGAAGGCCGCTGTAAGTGGTCCTCATCCCATGCCAAAACCTTGTGTGTCCCCCTGGCTAACACAGAGAAAAACCTTCTAGTCGACTACAACTCCTGGCAAGAATCCCCCGAAGGTCTTAAACTCGCCGCCTCGCTAGACAAGAACGTCGTCCTCGCCGAAGGCAAGTAAAAACCCCCCTTCCTTTTCCCTTCCCACCCCTGCTAACACCACACAGGCTACAAGCAAATGCCCACAAACCGACGCTACATGGCCAAACTCGGCGACTGGCGCGCAGACAAGGATGAGGAAATGCAACTCGACGGCATCGGCGGCGTAAACATCATCGTCAAAGCGGACGTGCACCGCTCCGGAATCAATTTCCCTTGTTATGCCTTTGAAAACCAGGCTGAGACGGAAGGATTTGCTAAAATGGCGAGTAGAGCGGGGTATGGGGTTTATGGATTGCCAAACTATGTGGTTTGGCATATTGATACGGATGAGAAGCCGGGGAATGCGTGAGGTGGCTATATATATACCTTTTTTTTTGGCTTGGTACGTACAAGGGGAGTTTTCCAGGGGCGTTTTATCTAAGGGGGACATGTATTTTCTCTTCTCTTGTTTGAGACGAACGATGAACGACGACGGAAGTTGTTAGACGAGCAATAGCTTCTTCTTGTATGAGTAGGGACGGGGGAGAAGAAGGCGAGTACAATAGCATTAGGCGATTCATAGACAAACTACCCAGATGATTATGATACACACACTTTTTGTGTTTTTGCAAAGTTTGTCATTAGGTGGTTCTAGAGTCAGGAACAGTAATTCCATGTTCGTGTGTTCTGTTATACATCCATCCATCCATTCATCCATGCATCCATCCATGAAAATCGAAAACCTGACCCATACTCTCTCCCACCACACGTTCCAGCTTCTTCTTATAACAAATACAAGTCTCCATACATGCCCCAATGTCTGCACCTAGTGGTCGTATATACCCGCAAGGAATTTGCGCTCATCGTAGTACTTTGCGCGGATCTTCCTGCCTTCAAACTCCCACCCCTCATCGAATCGGTTGACGGCGTTCAGAGCAGAGAGTACGGAGCTGAACTGAATGTATACTGCACCATCCTTGTTGCTCTCATCGAGCTGCACCTTCGTGACGGGACCAAACTATGGCTTTGTTAGTAAATGAAAAACATTTAAGCCAATCTCCCCTAGAAGAAACTTATTACCTTTTTGCTGAATGCGGCACCCATGTCTTGACGGATACCGCCGTCGTTACGATCGGCGTTGGCGCTCCAATCGACGCCGTCAACGCAGCCCCAGGTAACGACTACGCTGGACTCTTCACCAAACTTGCCAGGCTCATCTTTCTGAGCTCGTTCGCCTCCTCGGACGTCCCAGACTTGTAGCGGCTTGGCCTTACCGTTCTCATCATCGAAGATGGTTCCGCCCTGGGGCGCCTTGCGCTTCTTCACCTCTAAATGTTGTATGACACCGTCGTTGTTCTTGCCAAGACCTTGTCCCTGCTTGTAACCCATTTTCGCCATCATCCGCTCTGCCTTGCTAATGGTGGTGGTGGTGGTCCTGGCCCGTTTGGCGGGGCGTTCGTCCTCGACAGGCTCAGCGCCGACACCCTGCATCTGCGAATCGGGGTGCTCGTAACGAACCGGAGGCGCCGAAATGGTTGCATGTGCATATAGGACCGGAGGTGCTGAGATAGTTGCGCCCTGGTAACTCGGTGGTCCTGGTGGAGGTGGAGGTGCTTGAGCGTGCGGGGGCTCATGGGCAGGCGGAGGCGGTACGAGGTTGGGTTCGTGCTGCGAGAGACGCATGCGGCGGGCATAAGCATCCTCTCCGGACTGGTCAGCTGCGGACACCGAGGAAGTCTCGTCGTATGTTCCTGCAGGTGCAGATGGCTTGGTGTTGGGCGGCGAGGCTGGACGAGAGCTGGACGAAGATTGTGGGGGAGGGCTGTTCGAGGCTTCACTCTCATGGGGGGACTTTTGCTGGGCACTAGCTCCACGCAGGAAGGCGCTGAAGCTTTCCTTCTTGCGCTGGTAGCCCCCACTAGCCTTGTAGGCAGCCAAGTTGGAGGGGGTATTGGGCTTGTGCGGCGCTTGTGGGTTCCATTGTCCGTATTGTCTGGTGAACTTCTTCTGTTCTTTTTTGCGCTGCTTCTCTTCATAGTTGCGCTGCCTGCGCTCTTCTATGATGGCAGCGTCGTCGTCCGCAGTGCTCAAGTAGTACTCGATGCCATGCTGCTGGGTGCTTGTGGTGACCGGGTCGACACCAGAGGAAGACTGCGGGCGAGCTGCAGGCATTGCCGCCTTGTTGATGATGTTCCCGGGCTTTTTGCTCTGGTTCTTGGCCTGGGGCCGCTTGATGGCGTGCGGGCGGAGAAAGGCTGTTTTATCACATGAGTCATAGTCCCATAAGTTTTAAAGAGTTTTACAAGTAGGTACCAGGTTGGATCTTCTGCTGCTGGGCCTTGACCTGCTCCTCGGTGTACTTGACGGGCGCGGCGGAGATGGTGGCGGCAGCGTACGGATTTGGTAGCCTTGAGCCATACGGGTTGGGCAGGCCCTGTGCCTTCTGCGGCTGCTGGGACGCCATTGTGACCTGCAGGCAGGCGCGACTTGCTACAAAGGGCAACTGCTGTTGCGCCGGGCGCTGCGCACGACAGCGACAGGCGAGTGCGTGAAATGTTTATCTACAGACAACAAATCGTTAGTGAATCCTGTGGCTTCCCCGTTGGCGGGTCTGGCGGCGGCGGCGGCGGCGGCTTGAGGCGATAATCTGGCAAGGCGGGGGTTTGTCGTGGTGGAGGTGGTAGTGGAGGTGGAGTGGCAGGCGCGACCAAAAGCCAAAAGGTCGGCAAGGTCCGTGCATGCTCAGTAGCGCGGCGCTAGTGTCGGCGCTAAGGCGTTAGCTGCCTTATGTATGTACAATGCATCATGCAGGCACGGAGCCATGCTTCCTCGGATGCTCTTCTGTTCATATCACGACTATCGACTATCCCTTATCTCTACACATCTACACACATCTGAGCAGGCTCTGGCGTTGACATCCCACTGATAGACATTTTATTCGCGCGTCATAGAAACATCATCAAGGTACTATTGTAGTATATGCGTCCCGTCTCCAAACACAGCTCTGATGGTGATTGCTAGATTAATCAACTCACAACTCACCATGTCTCCAACCACTCTAGAACACGCCTTCTCCAAGGACTCGTCATCGACCGCCATCATCGTGCCCGGTAGTCCTGCCCTGACCGTCTCATACAAGAAGCTCGCCGCGGATGTCAAATCTTTCCAGCAAAAGTTGGCCCAAGTCGGCGTGTCGGCCGAGGCCGCTGTGTCCATTGCACTGCCCAACACGTACGAGTTCATCGTCTCCTTCATCGCTGCATCGTGGCAAAGAGCCATTGCCGCACCCCTGAATCCGGCATACAAGCAGTCCGAATTTGAATTCTACATCGACGACCTCAGCTCGGCAATTGCTCTTGTACCCAAGGGTGCCTTTGCGCAAGATGCAGCAGCAGTCCGCGCCGCGAGGAAATACAATGCCGCAATTGCAGAATGCTACTATAATGGCAGCGAGGTCGTGCTCGATGTAAAGGAGGCTGGAAAGCTCGCGGGACAAAATGCGCCAGTCTTGTCCGCACAGCCAGATGATGTCGCCCTCGTGCTGCACACCAGTGGTACTACGGGACGACCAAAGGCTGTGCCTCTTACCCATCGCAACCTGCTGCGTACCATGAAGAACATTCAAGGCACCTATGAGCTTTCGGCCAAAGACCGCACTATGCTGGTCATGCCTCTGTTCCATGTGCACGGTCTACTTGCCGGCTTTCTCGCACCTTTGGCATCTGGAGGTTCCGTCGTTGTGCCACCCAAGTTCTCGGCTTCTGTCTTTTGGAAGGACTTTAACGAGCACAAAGCGAATTGGTACACGGCTGTTCCTACCATTCACCAGATCTTGTTGCGGAGCCCTCTCCCAAGCCCCATGCCGAAGATCCGCTTCATCCGATCGTGCTCCAGCCCACTCTCCCCGAAAACGTTCCACGAGCTCGAGAAGGCATTCGGCGCACCAGTATTGGAGGCTTATGCCATGACCGAGGCTGCGCATCAGATGACGAGTAACCCTCTCCCGCCACATCAGCGCAAGCCCGGTAGCGTGGGAGTTGGCCAAGGCGTCCAAGTCAAGATCCTTGACGATGCTGGTAATGAGGTGGCCCAGGGCAAAGAGGCAGAGATATGTATCAAGGGCGAAAATGTTACCAAGGGCTATCTCAACAACCCTGCTGCGAATGCATCATCCTTTACCAAGGACGGTTTCTTCCGCACCGGTGATCAAGGCAAGCAAGACTCAGAGGGCTACGTCATCATCACTGGCCGTATCAAAGAATTGATCAACAAGGGTGGTGAGAAGATTAGCCCCATCGAACTGGACAACGTCATCGCACAGCATCCGGCTGTTTCCGAGGCTGTGAGCTTTGCAATCGAAGATGAGATGTATGGTCAAGATGTTGGCCTCGCCGTCGTGGTGAAGGAAGGCCAAGCATTGACTGCAGGAGAGCTGAAGACGTGGCTGACGGACCGTGTTGCTAAATTCAAGCTGCCGAAGAAGGTACGCCGATGCTCAATCAAATACTACATTTTGAGACATGGCCTGACATTATGCAGATTTTCTTTACCAGTATCATGTACGTGAACGCTGACATTGCAGCTAAAACTTGCGCTAACTACACACTTTTAGGCCCAAGACTGCAACAGGGAAGATCCAGCGACGTCTCGTTGCCGAAGCGATGCTCAAGCAAGAACAACCGAAGGCAAAGCTATAAGTACTCATACGGCGCAGCAAGAACAAGTTTCCTTTTCTCCATGGACCGGACTGCACCAAAGGCAATGCCAACCGTATCGCAGAGAAGAAAAATGCATATTTGTATAAAACTATCGTGTACAGTACTTGGTCACCAAAAGCGGATGATAGACTGTATAGCGAACCGCAAACGTCACTCTCTCAATTTTTGCTACTATCTCGGATAAACTTTGCTTCGCTGAAACCACCCTTGCCTCACACCTCATGCAAGGGCCAAACTATGTTGAATACTGCCAATCGTAGTTTGGCTGTAGTTTGGCAAGGCTGACTTGGACAGAAGTGTGCCCCCATGCTGCAGACACCATCTTCGGCCTTTCCAAATGCATAAACTGGATTCCTTCGAAACATGTAATTCGTTGTTCTACTCGTACATATCACATAACAGCAGGCGAAATGCAGTCGTTCTTTTAGGCATGTTCAGCTCAGAGGGTCCGATTGGAGCGGAACGAGGAGACTGAGTTCATGTCATCTCTAGCCCCCACATGCTGTGCCTCTCGCGTGTGTTTGCTCTTTGAGCATCGTGACTGATGCAAGTGTTTCGAAACAGTCTGCACTGCCCCTCTCACCGCACACAGTCACGCTGCAGTTCACTGCCGGCGAATTCGTTCACGCCACGTTTTTCGCCGGTTGGCTTTCGTATAGCTATTTTAAAGAGCACTGGACGATCAATCAAATGCGCTGGCTCCATTAAATCTCCTTTTCCTTCTACTGCGGAGCCCTGTATACCAGGCCTAGTTCGGCATTTTGCCGGCACCACCCCCGTCCATCATGTCTCAGAATATACATCCAGGGATTGTCGCCTTCATGCGATGCACCCCGCAGCAATTAAAGGGCTACACAAAACTTGAAAGCCCGCCATATCTCAACGGTCAGCACTTGGATAAGTCGCTCCTCTGCAACAACTACCGCTACCTTTATTACAATCGACCTAATTCCTTCTAATATGTCTTCCAACGTACCTATTAGGTACGCTAGTACAAGCGGTTCTACTACTCCTAACTCTAGGAGATCTTCTTTCAGTTATAACTCTAATACGTCTTCGCATTCATCACCTTCTCTACTAAGACCTAAGAGATCGAGTCTGAAGCCAAGTCTTAAATCTTCCGAATCAGTGCCCACAACTCCTACTAGAAGGTCATCACCACCTACCGTCCGCTTTGCGGATCCAGAGCCACTACCGAAGTCACACACATGGCCTAGGGCGAGACCTAGGACTGTACAGCTACCAGAACCTTTGATCAACAGAATCCCTAATTCTCCCATGCAAGCTCAACACGAAAATTGCCCTTCTTTCGTGAGTCCCACGGCAAGCTTAACAAAGCAAGCCGAAAACCATGGCTCATTCGCAGTGCAGCGTCCAGTCTCACTTCCCACTCCTCCTTCATCTGGAACTTTTCGACCGTTGAGGAAACGGATGAGCAGACAGACGATTGCACCCGCATCTCCTCAAGAACCCGATCCAAGATGGTCGGGCATTCCACTGCCAGCTCACTTCACGCCACCAACCCAGTCCCTAAAGTCTCGAGCATCCTTTCAATCTACGTTATCAACATTTTCACAACTTTCTACACAGTCGGCGCCATCAATTATCGAGACCCCAGCGGCTCCACAAGGCCAATTCAATCCTCTAGAGCACTACATACCCTGTCTCTACCCCTCGTGCAAGTCACATTACACACCCGCACATCTAGGACCGCACTACTACCTCCCCCAAGGCCCCTACGCGCTATCTCGCCTCCCCGGCTACTGCCCTCGCCACGCGTCCCGTGAGCTGAAAGAAGCGACACAGCAGTGCAAGCGCGAGTACGAGCACCTACGCCAAACTGCAGGACGCAAGACGCTCAACGCCGTAGCCGCCGAATTCGAAGACGTAAAAGCTGTCTTTCGCGCCTCACGCAACGACGTCCAAGCCGCACGGCTCGCGCGCATCCAAAAGAGACGCGTTCTTGGCGCGCCTGTCCTCCTTGCCGACAAGAGCACAGATGCAAGGGCTGAAGCGTGGGACTGGCGTTATACACCCCGCCCTTGCACGAGTGCTGCGTGCAATGAGTATTACAGCCCTTACTCCAATCACTTGTACGCCTTCTACCGTACACCCCTAGCCGGCACGGCCTTTTTTCCCCAACAAATCTTCTGTCCAAAATGTGCACAGACAGAGGTTGAGACCTTTGAGCAGAGAGTAAAGGAGAAGTGGGGGAGTAGGTGCGGTTGGGATGGTGGGGAGTGGGCAGAGTGGTATGCTAATGCGAGAGGCGATAGGGAGATGGAGTTGGAGTATTGGTTGAAGGCGCAAGAGGGAGTGGTCAAGGAAAAGGGGCCGGCGAGGTGGGTGGCTAGGTTGGAAGATGGGTATAGGGCTGGTGATGATGGTGGCGATGACAGAGATGGGGATAGGGGGGTGAGGAAGAATATTTTTTCGAGGGTGTGGGCTAGTATGGTGGTTTGAGGGGTGGCGCTAGATGGAGGGGGAGGTGTGGGTAGTTGTCAATATCCGCTACTTTTTCTTTTCTTTTCCAGTATATACTAATGATTACGACGGTGAGGTTTAGAAAGGACTTGCGTATGTGTAGCGTGTTCGACGGAAATGTATTTTCCCTCACCCTCTCTCTTTATCAAGACACTTTACATGCATTCCCCCAATAGAAACCAACAGAAGCTACATCCTCGAAACAAGTATCTTTACCCACCGTACCTCTCCCTTCGCACAAATTCAAACAAAAATATATCGAGTGTAACTTCTCTCAAAATCCATGGTTCGACTAGCCTAGCGCACTAGGTAATTGTATGCGTACCATAGTTGGCCGTGACGGTATTAAAAAAACACTATGACTGTACCTCACCTGCTAGAACAGAAAGGTGGTCGTTTCTAGTTTAGCAAAATGATGAACTATGGGTATTGCAGGCGCTGCTGGAAGAATAAGTGTTCCTTCTTATTATATTAACTTCCAATTCCTTTCCCCCAATTTCCCATACATTCAACAGCCAGTGTCATCCTATTTCATATTGTTTGCGAGCACACTACGTCATATACGCTCTTCTCTTTCCTTTCAACAAAACATCATGGCTCATCACATCCCAAAGAAAGAGAAGTATATGGACCTGACCGCCGCGAACCTCGCGGCTCTGAACAAGGAAACGAACGATCCTGTTGCTTCTTCCTCGCCTAGTGCAGGAACTGGGAGCACGAGAACGGGGCTGTACGATGATGTGAGTTATCAGTACTCTGACACTAGCGACGGTGGCCTTGAGCATGATTCGAAAGAGGTGGCTTCTGTCGTGGTCTCTGATACGGCGCCGCTACCTGCAAAGGCGGAGTAAGTCTAGTTCCAAGGTTGTCCAGAGGGAAGGATGAGAGAGAGAGAGAGAGAGAGCGTGTACTAGCAGGCGTCATAGTCCGTACACCAACAACCGAATACACGCATACCTAAACACGCTAAGCTATGTACTTTTTGCATACAAAGTTCTGTCGTGATGGACAGACGGGCATCCATAATGCTGCATGTCCGTTGTGGCCTTTCGGAAGGGGTAGTTGTTGTCTTGACTTGGTTCTCAATTACCTTGGCAAACGTGTACAAACACATTATCATCGCAAGGCCCTTTGCTTTTTCCGAGTGGGTTGCCCGTCTCTTATCAGACCTTTAGCCCATGGGTCCTCCCGCTCCGCGCTTGATAAATGATCCTTTGACTCCATTGACTCAACTGGCGCGGTCTGATCCCACTGAGTTTATTTTTCATCTTTTTGCATATACGATTATGGGAAAACATTCACGGTTCTCCAATTCCATTATTCTGCTTTCCCCTCCAAAAAAAGACCAGATAGAAGTGAAAAAATCAGGGTTGATTTGAAGATGGTAACGATGGCAAGGATGATAGTTACTGTGATGGCAAAGGAGATTACGTTTCTCAGTATTACGGATGCCGGCGCGAGATATGTATACGGGGACTGGTGTTCGTCGTGCAACAGTACCTTGGCCCTTCCAATCAGATGAGGCGTAGGTTGTCTCTGTCACTGATGAATGGATGTCAAGGGGGCTAGCCTCGAGACCGCAGTTCAGGGGTCTACCGGTACCTACCTCCGCACTCCGATCCTGCTCATACAACATAACTTTCACATTCACCCATGAGTCTCGAACGATCAATACAGACAGTTCTAATATAGTGAATCTAAATCCATATGAATCGTCTGACTGGTATAAAGAGTTTAGCCTAGGTGTGCTAGCTACGTAATTGGCGACAAAGGTGGTTGTTGTATTTTTTTTTATGAAAGCAGTAAAAGCGTTTTGCAGAACGCAAATAATACAAACTCTTTCGTGTTGGAGGTGACACCGCATGACGGCCCATTGGATAAGAGATATGCACGGGAAGCTGCAATGAAGGATGGAACATCAAGCCGATCATACGACCGGATGCACTGCTATCCCTTGTTGACGAGGGTTACCACCAGCCAAGCTTACGTCATGCATTGTGTGATGCAGCAATCTACATACTGGGGTATTAAATCTTGTCATGATTCGCGGAAAGCCGGCATTCGTGAAACTAGATGTCGATTTCCCATTTCACGGGAAACCAGCATCTCCACTGCTGCTCATGCTCAGTTTGAGAGCTTGTACCCAACGTACAGTTGACGCAGCAACACAACGTCATTATGAAAATGAAATGACAGAGTAGCAAACTAATGCAGGTACAACTTCTTTAGTCATGGACTGCTTTCAGCCATTTCCTACCAGATTTCCCCACAAGTTTTTAAAGGACCTGACAAGAAGCCGGGACTGAGAAGAACGGCACACGCATCACGACGATGACACGCAATATCTGCATCTCAGGAGGCGATGGCCATACCGGATTCCTCATCGCTGAGCTGATCCTCACGAACAATGACTTCAAGAGCAAGGTGGACTCAGTCAACGTGCTGTGTCTTCACCCCAGTGGGGCTAGGGCTAAAGAACTGACGAAGCTTGGTAAGGAACCCATATGCGATGAGGAGGTTCAGCGTGATAATATGGGCCTGACAATGCACCGCTAATCACAGGATCTAGGTGCCAAAGTCATCCCGCACAAGCCTGGCCGAGAGCGCGACATGGTCAAGACACTCAAGGACTCTGGCAGCGACACTATCTGCCTGATTCCTCCTGCGCACAAGGACAAATTCGACGTGACCGTCGAGCTCATCAGTGCCACCAAGAAGGCTGATATCCCCAACGTTCTCTTCATATCGACCGCTGGATGCGATGTTGCCGAGCGCGATAAGCAGCCCCATTTGCGCCAGTTCATTGATCTCGAGTGCCTAGTCATGGCTGCGAAGGGTGACGGCAGTACTTCAACTGGTCACTCACCATGTATCATTCGTGCCGGTTTCTATGCCGAGGTTGGTTCCAGTGCCACCTCCTGCTGCCTATTACACGCCTAGGCTTACAATGCTGTAAAATTTGCTGCTCTATGCACCGCAGGCTCAGAATGATGGCATTCTCCCTCTTCCAATCAGTCATTCGCACCTCATGGCCCCAGTCGCCCTGGGAGACATCTCTCAACTTGCAGCCCACGTTCTCACAGGTAAAGGCCAGAACGGCTTCGACGATCGTCATCGCGGTCAGCTCATGGTTTGCACTGGCCCCAAGCTTTGCACTGGCCTCCAGATCGCAGAAACTGCATCCAAGATGCTCGGTAGCTCCATGGAGTTCGAGGACGTCAGCGAGGCTGAAGCCAAGAAGGTATTGAAAGCGCAGAGTGATTCTGATGCCAGCGAGCTACAGTACCTCCTGCAGTACTACAGTTTAGTTCGCGAGGGCAAGACGAACTACATTTCCACGACTGCCTTTGTCAGTGTCACGGGCAATCATCCTCAAGAGCCTGAGGATTTCTTCAATACGTACGCGAAGAGCTTCCTGCGCAAGGGTGGTGGCGAGGACGGGCACGCGAGCAAGAAAAGGAAGGCCTAGGTCAAGGCGAGTTGGATTGGCGAGCGCGTAAGTATATAGGCACCCGTTTGAGTAGTGATGTGCTGCAAGCGTCGTCGTTTTTTACCCGCATAACCAAGTCGAGGAACAAAGCAAAGGTGAAACGAAATGTAGTAGTCATTCTGCCTGACATGTCTCAGTCTTACATTTTTGCTTGTTGTGATCGCCGCGTTTTGCATTGTTGTTGAGTAAATCTCGCCAAGCCCAGCTCATAAGCTCCAAGATGGACTCGGCCCGACCAATCGGCTGTTTATCGCCACGCTCTGCCACGATTTCGCACCGCCACTTCATCAGGCTTCTATTATTACCATTGGCTGAGCGGGTGACGCGAGCCTCCACGCGTTGGAAATGTTTTACGCCGCCTCCGATGGAGTTCGGGCAGTTCTGCGATGCACACCTAGAAACTCGTGGCCGAATGTGCATGGTCAGTGTGAGGGGTTAGCGGAGTGGGCAGGCTCCCGATGTCTGTTCGTATGATCCATGTAATTGAGGCTTGGACGCTCCTCATGACTGTGAGTCGTGAGGCGTGGCATTGCGCTATGACTGGGTACCCAGGTATTAAACAGGTCGCCGCTTCTACAGTTCGCATACCTCTAACGGCACTATTGATCAAGTTAACAGCGTCTTCATTTGTGCTTACGACTTTGCGAGAACTTGTTGTTTTCGATAGCCATTCCATTATATACCAGGAACGAGCATCGTATTCAGCAATGTCGAATATCCAAGTCGATATCGAAGACGCCGACGTCCCCCAAGGTCAGATATTCTGGTTACCAGAGGAACAGGAACTGCCTAAAGGAGCAGTGACAAGGACTCATGGGAAGGGCATCGTAGAGGAAGGCATCTATGGACGTCCAGTAGTCGTGGTATCAAGACCAGCGGGGGACAGTCATAGCGTTCACGTCCAACTCGTATGTTGATCCTCTAGGACACTTCATGAGCCATATTTTGACGAATTCCAGATATCTTCTTTGCAAGGCAAGGCACTCAGCCAGGCGTACAATAAGCGCTCGAGTGCCTACGACATCAGCCGACGTACCAGGTTTCCGGCTATAGCTCCTTCGCCTGTCCATCCGGATGCAACTTCGAATAGAGCGAGGAAGCGTTTCTCAACTCCTGAACTTCCTCGCGGTGCCCGACTCCGGTGGGACTCGCATGTGAACATTCGACATATTTATAAGATCAATTGGTCGCTGTTGAAGACATATAAAACCCCAGGAAGCCCAGATACGCAAAGCTTTTGCTCCAACAAAGAGTCCAGAAGGCATACGATTGGCACGAGCAGAGTCTTGACCGAATACGAGCCTGGCCCACAGCACGAGGGGTGCAGCTCTCCTGATCCAAAGCGCACCAGGTCTGACTCCAATTCGCAACAATCTGAGTACGCGTTGCAAAGGTCGATATCCGAGCCGATAATCGTTTCGACCCACATCGTACAAGAGGTTCATACTAGAAATCTTTCCATTCCGGACACAGCTTCAACCACATCATGTGTGTACTCAAGGACGCCAAGCCCCTCTCAATTGGTTTTCCAGGACGACTGCATGAGTGGCCCGTTGAGACAAGTTTCCTGGGATAGAGAAGTGCAGTTGTCGGCGCACAATTCAGCCCCAAGGGCTGCATGGCAGCCAATCGATCGTCTGTTCAAGCGCATCTCAGCCGGACTTGGAGGAGACACGAGGCCTAGGTCTATTGTCGTACGACGTCCCGTGGATCAGTTTTGGATGAATACTAAGGGCGTGATGGCAGTAGCGATAGCTTCTATATAGAAAAGCATGAATAATGACTAATGAAGAACATCGGATGGATCATGCCACTAACGACGCGTAAGTTCCAATCCATTTCAAAGCAGCGGTTGCGCTCCCAGGTGTTATGTTAGATGTTTCGGTCACTCCCAGGTCCTTGGTGTAGGCTTGGAGTAGTTGGTAAGACACAAAGTGCTCACCATGGGGCATATCTTGCGCCAAAATCGTGCGTATAAACACCCATAGCGACTCATGCCCAGATCGGAGAGCTATCGCATACTTGACCACCTCTTGTACCAGTTCTTGCCTCAGTGACAGAGAATCTATCCTAGATAGCAGGTACATGAGGAAAGACCACCCAGATATATCGCTCGGGTGTCTACAGCACCAAGTTCTGACACGATGAGCATACTCTTCATGTATATCGGGAGCTTCGATCTTCTGAATGAGTTTACGGGCATATTGCCAAGCATGGTAGTTCTTAGGATGCTGCTCTCCAGACTTACACACAGCATCTAGCTCCCTAAGCCAAAAGGCTGACCTATGATCGTTTGATGTACTCTGCAGTTCGATGGCAACGAGGGAGTCTATGACCTTGGAACGGTGGTACCACAGGGTTGGAGACTTGGATTGGCGGTGAAGTGGAGATGTGAGAATACTATTCAGAAAACAAAGCTCTCGCTTCAGTGCTTTGTGATACGGAGTTCCATTTTGATAACCATGGTCGGTTTCCAGCTGACTGAGTACTCGTTTGCGGAAGTTTGCGGGTGTGATGTGTTCTGGATCGAAGAGGAGCATTATTTTTGTCGCTTGCAAAGTGCCAGATTCAACTAGCGGATCAGCACCCTGGTTGTTCTCAAAGAATCGTTGCCGAGCTTCTAGGTAAGCCAAAACGAGTATCTTCTTCGGTACACCGAGACTCAACCCATCTTGCATCAAGATACCGTCTGGCGGCTGTATGGCAGGAGATAAGATCTCGATCTCAATAGTCTCATTTTCATGCTCTTGAAAGTACTTGGCCAAACACTCGTATGCTACTTGTTGTGGGTCCGTTCTCTGGCCATGACTTGAGGTCATCTTGAATGTGTAGAGACGACTAACTCGTTGAAAGCGATGGGTGGTAGTGGGGGCAAGAGTGGTAGGCAATGGGGCAACCGTCAACGAACGAAGGATGCTGCCACCTTGCGCACGACCCACCAGCGCTTGTAGCGGCCAAAATCACCATACCGTATGACATAACGCTTCCGTCCACTTCAACACAACACCATGCGATGAAAGCACCTGACATCGCAACTCTCCCCCACGGTCCGCAATCATGCCTTCCCTCCTCCTGGTAGTCTTCATCCTGCAGTTGCTGCTCTACGTGATCAACACGGTGGGCGCAAACACGGTCAACGAGCTTGTAAGCCCCGCATTCTATTGTGAACAGCTAAGATGCAGCTGCTGACTTGTGGCAGCTATGGGTGCTCTACAACAAGCTACCAACGCCTACGTCTGGATCTGCGCAGAGATGCCAAGTCCTAAAGCAGGACATTGTGCGCTTGAAGCGCGAACTGGGGAACACGTCGCCGCAGGATAATTTCTCGAAATGGGCAAAGCTGGACAGGCAGCACAACAAGGCTATGGCCGAATATCAGAAACTGGGTATGCATGTCTTGACACTGACAAATTTGCACGGCTTGTATTGTACGTATTCGCTAACGCACCTGCCTCTAGATGGCTCCCTCCGCTCCCACCATACCACGTTCACATCCGCCGTCTCGACGCTGCGCTGGCTCGGCACCCAAGGCCTCCGCTTCGTCCTCCAGTTCTGGTTCTCCAAATCAGCCATGTTCTGGATGCCTACGGGCTGGGTCCCGTACTATGTTGAGTGGATATTGAGCTTCCCGCGCGCACCCTTGGGCAGCGTGAGCATCAACGTGTGGGGTATTGCATGCGCGAGTATCATCGCGCTGGCAGCTGAGGCAATGGCAGCAGTATGGGTACTTGTCACGCACAAGCCGACCCCCGTCGCTGCCGAGAAGCAGCGCGAGAAGCAAGAGGCTATGGCGTTCAGCGCGCAACAGAAGCCCGCGGAGAAGAAGGCGCTGTAATAGCATGGCACGCATAGCTTTCGTCTCAACATAGCACACCAATCACGCAGTGAACATCAACTATGTCTCCCAACAAAAGACGCAAAGTCGTCGTGGCTTTCGCTCAGACACTGCAACACGAGTGGGATGATCTTGGCAGATCGTTTGGCTTCTTCTAGGCTACAAATTGAACTCGTGATCGTGGAAGAGTGCGAATCACCGAGTCTTCGAAAGAGCCGTGCTAGCTGAGCTATCTACGCTAACGTCCGCCGAGGTGGAGACAGAAGCGATGCGATACCAAGCAGTCAATCATAAAACTGCGCGTCTGTACCGCACGCAGGTGCGTGCTCGTGTCGAGGAGATTGAGGTTGTGCGGTGTTCATGCGCGAAGATTGGAAAGAAGAAAACCCAGAGATGCGCGCTAACGGCTTCCGGGCCGACAATGTTCCGAAAGGCGCTTCCCGCTTGCGGATTGCGGATTGCTCCACCCTGCGTTTTCTGCATGGAACAGCTTGCCAAGCCTGAAGTTGCGATCATGCTTGTTGCTGCTTACTGTAATATCATGTTGCGCAAACGGTTTTGCATATCAAGGTTAATCTTGTAGCCGTCCTAGTGTAACGTGCGTGTACAGTGTATGTATGTATGTACAGTACTCCGTATACAGTAAGCGCTTGGCGGCAGGGCGGACCAGAATGCGACTAGAATGTTCTACACCGTTTGACACCGATGTTGCTTCTTTTTTGATTGACTTGCAAAATGGATGCTCAACGCATATTTTTGTCATCTTAGCTATGCGAGTGCGAGTGCGAGAGGATAGGTGACATGCTTCTCACTATGATTTCATTGAAAATACACTTCCAACAAGCGAACGAGATACTATAGGCTCAACGCTTGCTCGCGTGGTCGCGCCGTACCTACCACGTAACGATGGAGGACTTGGCGATCCCTCATGATTGATTACATCATGCCACGTGCAACTACATCATGTTTATCGTTTCGACGTGAAACTGACAGTGGCGTGCCTCAATTGCCATGCATAAATAGCATGTCTCGGAAGACGAATATCAACTCGAGTAATCCGTATTTTGTTTAGTCATGGCCGTCACCGGTGCGTTACAGTCACCGATCGACATGGGTCCAAACGGGATAGCGGAGGCTTTCCAGCTAATAGTTGGCACATTGCATTGGCAGTTCTCAACAGCCGAGGGAAAAACAATAGCTGTCATGAACGAGTCTTGCTGACGCGTCGGCCGAATTCTGCGGAATAACGGTACCTTAATATTGCTGCGGCCGGTCCTTATGCTTGTAATCAGCTGAGGATCGGAAGTGACATGCTGTGAACGGCGACTACCTACCCCAGCCTCTCCTTCCCAGGCAACACCGTTGAGGGTTAGATGGTATTCTACAACGCCTGTCCCGGTTTTGCGTAGGGTAACGGCACATGAGGCGCGGCTCGGTGCTATTACTTCGTATCCAGTCGTTCGCAGCCGCACGGTACATACAGTAGCACACACTAAGTCTAGGTGTACCGAGTCTGCACTGAGTCACAATTAGCTTCTCTGCCACTCCTGTTCGATCCATCCCCTTGGCAGCATCAAATCTTGGTGTTTGGATTATAGTAATATGACAATTGTCATTCTGGTCTCACGTTTATCGTATCCGCATGAATGGTTTAAGTTGTGCCGGCCCATAACCGTTCGGGGTAAAATACCCCAGCAAATCGGGTCGCTTGTTACGTGCGGTGATCGCATGCAGGCAGCTTCCTCGCTGCCCTGTGGGTCGGGAATGCTGACTGGCATATGTATGATTAAAGTTCAGGAGGCGTCTGGGGAGACGAGGTTGGACCACACAACCGGCTAGCTGCTCGTCTCTGAGCGCATGTTGCTGGTATGCCCCTAATTGTGGCCTTTTGGTGGTTGCTGTTGGGCAGCTGTACGACGCAAGTGCGACTCAGGCCATGTGGAAAGTGTGGAAAACGTGGAAAGAGAATGCAACTACCCCGCAAAAGTCCCAAGGTAGCCACAGCGCCTCCAATCACACGTGTGAAAACCCAGCCGTCCCAGATGACTCGAACCGGACTAACATTAAGACATGAGACAGCCTCGTTGACAGGCCGTGCCGTATGTACATACCTAATTAGTTGCTAACAAGCGCCCAAAGCGAGGACCGGCATCTCGGTGAATTAGGACTGGACAGACGCTGTGACGAAAGGGCACCATGGCGTCCCTCTCCACACGGTTCATAGATCCCCGTCCCAATGGCGATCCGAGGATTCTTGCACCGGCCCAAGCCCGCCTTATTCGTGGACAAGTCGCGCATTTCGCAATGCAAACTCCACTTGGATCGACGCACCTGGCGTGCCCGGCTTTTCTGGGGTTGCTGGTCCCTTCACCGCATCTCGCATCTCGCGTAGCCCTGCGTCTCGTCTGTTTTCAACGCATCTGCCTCTTACTTACACAACCGCTCTGTTGCCTATCGGCCCTCCGTCGCTTTTCGCAAACCTCACGAGCACCGTCAAATTCCCATCTCGTCGACGTGGCCGGCGCCTGATAATGCCGTGGTTCGAATACGTGGTCCACAGACGTCCGCGACCGCGATAGGACCCCGTGCAGCAATTCACCTTTTCCGGCTTCTCCATGGCATTGGTTCGTACGCTATAGCTGAGCGCACGACATGGCGACGACCGACTTTACCGGCGATTTTCCCACCAGGGGGCCAGTGGTACTGGGTGTGACGGCCAGCACGCTAGCGCTATGTTCGGTATTCGTTGGCCTTCGTCTGGTCTCCAGATTTTTAGTGGTCAGGAAACCAGGATGGGACGACTACACCATGCTACTCGCCTGGGTACTGGCATTTGGCGCAAGTTTCACTATATGCTATGGAACGACAAAGGGCTTGGGACGGAAGCAGGTGAACATACCGTCTGAGTGGCAGGCGCCGATGAAGAAGTCGTCCTACGCCTTCTCGGTACTCTATGTACGTTGAAGGACCATAAACTCAAGTCAAAGTGCTGAGACCTCGCAGAACCCAGCTTTAATGGTGACCAAGACCTCGATACTACTTTTCTACCTCACCCTATCCAAGACTCACAAAATCTTTCGCTGGGCCACCATCGCAACCCTCGTCGTCGTCGATGTTGGCGGACTGGCGCTTACCATCCTCAATATACTCCAATGCAGTCCTCTCGCTGCTGCATGGGCTTCGCCTGTTCCCGATTCAGCGCATTGTACAAACATAGTCACTATATACTTATCGTCGGCGCCCCTTAACATCATCTCCGACCTGGCCATCTTGTTTCTGCCAATGCCTATACTCACTAGTATGCGGTTGCCGAAGAAGCAGAAAATCATTCTGGTAATCACCTTTGGTTTCGGTATATTTGTCGCAGTCGTCGATGTTGTCCGCATCGCATATCTTCAGGCCGCTCAACGCAACACCCTTCAAGCGGCTCAGCAGCAGACGCAGGAATCCGGAAACGATCAGAGAAATACGGGCGATTTTGCTTGGTTCTCGTCCTTTTCCTTTATGTGGAGCACAGTCGAAATCAACTTGGGCATCATGTGTGGTTGTGTCCCTGCGTTGAAACCACTCGCCAGAAGATTCCTTCCTCATTGGATTATTGACCATACGATGCGGGATACATCAACACACACTAGCGATGAGGCACCTGTCTTACATACCGAGATTCTCGACTCTCGGAGGCAATCCGATATTCTGACGCCTCCCGCATCACCGTTCAGCAAACCTCCCCAAGCGCGTAGAAGCGGTGGTGATGACCCCATTAGCATCATGGATTTCTTGACTACACCGGATATGACCGAGCTCCCGCGACTACGGCCCCTGAACACCAACGTCACCTACGCAACTACTACCCGTACTCACCGCCGCCAACCGACGACTTTCTTCGACTTTGTCAACACAGGACAAAAGAAGAACCTTACTTTACGCAGTAACCGCGAGTCTGTGTATCCTGTCATCATGGTCACCATCCTCTTTTTTATCTGGGGCGTCGCCTACGGCTTCCTAGACGCACTCAATTCACGATTTCAGGAGGTTGCTCGAACAAGCGATTGGCAAACCGTCGGCCAACACACGGCATACTTCTCGGGCTATATCTTTGGACCCTTGACCTTTGGGCGAATTGTGTTCAAGCGATGGGGTTTCAAAGCATGCTACATGGTTGGACTGTCGGTCTATGCTTGCGGGTGTCTCGTCTTCTGGCCTTCAGCCGTGCTCAACTCGTTTCCAGCATTCCTGATTTCCAACTTCATCACGGGTGCTGGACTGTCAACGCTGGAGCTTGGAGCAAATCCATTCATCGCTCTCTGCGGACCACCAGAGTATGCTGAGGTACGGTTGAACCTATCGCAAGCCATGCAAGCCGTCGGCACTATCGTCTCCCCGCTCTTGGCAATGAAGGTCCTGTTCCCTGCCGATGCGGCGAGTCTGATAGACGTACAGTGGACATATCTCGGCATCTCTTTCTTCAACATCATCCTTGCAATCATTTACTTTTACGTGCCGCTTCCGGAAGCCACAGACGAGGAACTCGAAGCCGCAAGTCAACGTACTGTGCCTCTTGAAAAGCAGGCCACTGTCAACATTGGATCTAAACCTGTCAGGGTCATCTGGATAAGCTTAGGTCTGGCGATATTCTCGCAATTCTGCTACGTCGGAGGTCAGGAGTCTACCTCTACCTCGTTCAAGGGATACATCGGTCGTGTCACGCCCAAGGTGGATTTTGTTGCACAATCGGCATACGGACATACAGCATTCGCTGTGTCTCGATTCCTGGCCGCTTTCATCGATATATGGGTCAAGCCGCGCTACAGTCTGCTGTTCTTCTACCTGGGCGCCATTGCCTGTTCGGCAGCGGCAATGCACACTTCGGGCGATGCCGGCACAGTCATCGTAACCATGGTCATGTTCTTCGAAGGCCCGATATTCCCCAAGATCTTCGCCCAAGGCATACGCGGCATGGGCAAGCACACCAAAGACGCCTCGGTCCTCATCACAGCAGCTATTGGCGGTGGCGCCGTCTTCCCGCCCATCATGTTCGCCGTGCTCAAGACCAACAACGCCCAGTACGCGTTTTGCGTCATCGTCGCTGCCTACTCGCTAGGCGCCTTGTACCCCGTCTATCTCAACCTCCTTCCTGCAGCGCGTCGCCTCGTCGACCCCGTCCGCGACGAAACAACGAGAAACGAATCCAAAGCCGAGGAGCAAAGTCGTCGACGCAGCTCCGCAAACGATAAGCGCCGGATTTGGAGCAAAAGAGGCAAACAGGGTAATTGGAATGACGCCTTGCCCTCTGTAGAGCATAGAGAAAGGCGGTCGTGGCCAGAGGGTCTTGCACCACCCCACAACGACCGCAGTAATAGCATGGCGATTGAGGCCGTGCATCACCATCATACTACGCGCACACCCAGCCCACTGTCTAGCTCGTCCTCATCGAGCACGCGATGATGAAAAAAAGGAAAAAGCAAGGGCAAACTAAAAAAGATACATGTGCGCAATGACATTTTTATGACATAAACTCCATGGCTTATGCATCAAAGGGGTGTAAAGGCGGGTTCTGACAGGTTCTGACGGGTTCTGGCGTTTATCTTGGATGGAGGAAAGGGAAGGATGATACCATGGGTTTTGATTTTCATATATAATCTTGGGCTTGGGAGGTGCTAGGGTTAAGGGTAGGGTTAGGCATGTGTTTATGTGTATAGATATAGGTAACTTTGTATAGGGTGGCTCGACTTGGCTTGGCTCGGATAATTTTCATTTGTATTGGTACTTACAATGGTGCTGCATAGCTAACTTTTCTTTCGCCTTTGTTTGTTTTGGGGGGAAAGGAGGAAGGGAAAAGGGGGAGTTTGAAGTGAAAGATATAAAGTAACAATATACATATACATGTGAGATGCTCCAACTTTTTCGGATTTTGCAGTACCTCGTCATGATATTATTGATATTGTTTTCTGATACTTGACTTGCAATATTGAAGCTTGGAAACATTTGTACAATAATGCCCTCATTGCTCCCCCTTGAAGCCGCCGGCCCCTATGCGTGCCTGGTTGTTGGGCGCACTTGTCGCTTTGAAAGATTGGCTGCAAACTCTGCACCTTTGCTGCAATTACAAACTTGTCAGACGCCCTCCACATCCCCTAACTATTACAACTTCAACCCGCTTGCTGGCGAGTGGGGCTGGAATTAGAGTTGCGTAGTAATAATCCCCCCCCCCCCCTCCCCCCGCCCAAAAAAAACTACCTGTAATATATGCGCGCTTGTTTACAAAGATTTTGAACCAGAACCTTTCCACTCGTCCCGTCTCAGGAACCACCATCACGGCAATCTACAACTGAGAAGAAGAAGAAGAAGAGATGTGTTTAAAGCACAAGTACCGCAGTGATGGCGATGACAAAGCTCAAGTAAGCGACACTGGGTTGAAGCAGCATGTTTCCCAGGGATGCTGTACCACAGCACTTGCGGTTATACGTAACATTGTTTGCGCGCGCAGCGACTTCAAAGACGGAACCTTCAAAAGAGCCCTCGTCATAAAAGTCGACGAGGAGGAAGTTTGGTGGGCGGCCCCAGTCGCCTGTGAAGACATTGCATGTTAGTAACATGCTTTGGTTCTAGAAACCAAAAAAAGAACAAGAAGAAGTGGAAATTAAAGGGAAAGAAACACAACATACCGATGCAAGTGTTTGTCGCAAGGCCCAAACTCCCCGTTCCATTCAATCCGTTGGTCTGGTTGATCTGGGCAACATTAGGAACCAGCAGATTCAGCCCGGCAAACGCAATCTGAGCATTCAAGTTGTGATTTGCCATGTACATAATCTCCCTCATCTTGTTTTCTGACATGCCCTCGGGCCGGCCCAAGCTGCAAGGAAACTGAATATCAGTCGGCGAAAACGGCGTCTCCCAGATATTGTAAAACTCCCAAAGCATATACGGTACAGCCTCGGTATCGAAGTTGTAATCGATAAACGTAATAACACGATCGTTGTTCAGAATAAGTTCGGCGAGTGTGGGCCAGTCGTTGAGCTCCATGGCCGTCTTGGGTGGCTGGTAGACATACTTGAGGAGACCGGATTTAGAAATAGGGTCCGCAAAGTTCTTGGAGGTGACGAGCGGTTTGCCGTCACTGCCTGTCTTATCCCAATCCGAGTTTCCAAAAAGAATGGTGACGACGTCGAAAGGGTGTGCCTCGACCCATGCGGTGACTTGGCGGAGATAGTCTTCTACAGTGCCAGCGTTGAGGAGGTCGCACGAGGTATGGCAAAAGTACAGGGTGCCATTGACATAGTGGGCAGATCCTTGCAACATGCGGATGCCATCGTTGAGCTGTTGCGTTACACTGTACCCTTGGTTACGTGCAATGTTATTCTTTCGCGTGTATGGCGAGTTGTGGGCGGCCACCTCAGTGATGTTGGAGTACTTGCGGTTGCAGAATTCGAGGTAGTTGTTGCACGGCTGTGTGTTTGACGGAAGAGCTGGCGCCGTTTCGGTACCAGTTGGAGTAGTCATGGTTTTGTTCCCACCTCCGATCATGGTGACAGGGTCCATGCTGCTACTTGTGATGGAGGCGGTTGCATTTGATGACATTCGGCTACCAGTTGGTGCGGATGAACCAGAAGAGGTGATGGTCGCGAATGTGCTGCCCTCAAAATCTGAGGGTACAGTTGGACGGGGCGCATCGTCGTTGGAAATACTTCGTAGCGATCCGGTTAGAGTGATGACGGATGCAGACCCCGAAGAGCTGCTCTGGCCTGCAGCGAGGCCCGTAAGCCATACGAGGGAGAGTACCGCGGCCTTCATAATGGTCACAGGGGCAAGAAAGCCCTATCAGCCTTGCGTCCGGCTTCTGCGCCCACGAGACGGGATCCTTGATCAGCTTTGTGGTTTCAATACGAGCGACAGAGAAAAGCGTGCAGTCGGTGAGGATTAGGTACTGAACGTGCTAGCGAGTTTCGTAGCCGTTTGAGCCGATTAGGGGGCGAATATGAATAATATTAGCTACAGCGTCGTATAACGGAATGTCCAAGGAAACATGAACAGTGTAGAAGAAACAGAATGCGGTAAAGGTAAGCAATGTCGAGCACTGGGTATGGAAGATGAAGTGCACAGCCACTGTTGAGCCTCGTCGAACGACGCAGCCATTGCTTTCCAAGGCCCGAACAGGGGCTTTCCGAAACATCCTAGTCAGGGGTGACGTCATTCTCGATGTTAAGCTTTTCGGCCTTTTTCTCTCACCCAACGATCTGCACTAGCCGCGCGACCAGTGTAGCGCGACACGTCATGACACTAGTGTAGATAGAGGCAATAGAGGCTGGAACCACGATGCTGTTGGCCGGGCACTAATCAGCCACCATCATGTGGAGGTAGGGAGTTTTTAAAGGATGAGGATATGCAGACTACGGGATATGCAAACTACAATTGCATGCATTACATTATCGATATCTTCAGCCACTTAATTATCATCTACATAGAGCAGCAAAGCCTCAAACCCAGACACTCAAGAAGATGAAGAAAAGAACTCTTCAAACCTATTCTTACCCCTCAACGCCTTGATCTCTCTCTCCAATACATCGATTCGATAGTTCTTGAACGCCTTCTCAATCCTCTCCCTGCTATCTGCATTCTTTGTGATCGTCCGCGAAGCACTAGCTGTGCCGGTCAAGAGGCCCATTTCGCCTCCCAGAAACAGACCGCCGACAGTGAAGAGAAAGTACGTTGCTGCATCACCCCAGCGCGAAGGGCCAGCAATATGCGCTGAGATGTCGGGCACGGGCTCGGTGCGTCCGTCTGCAAAACGCACTTCTACAGGCTTCTCCATGGCCCTGAAGGCCTTGAAGTAGGCGAGGCGCATCGTACGTAGCCTATAGGCTGTGTAGATGCCCAGGCCCATTCCAACTGCTGATGCGAAGCCCGCATGTCTTGATACTTTGCCGGCCGCGCTCTTCAGGATATCGCGATCTTCCTGGTTCAAGCTATGAACTATTAGAACTATGCAGTTGCGTGACAAGGTTCCGGTAACCAATTGCAACTTACTCATGTTGGAAGTGCTCTTCCGCAAGTTTACGAAGGTCCTGCGACCGTCGGTCACGGAACGCTGCTAGGGACTCGGCCATGTTATTTTTTTTGGTGTGCAGATCTTGAATGGAATCGATTGATAACTTTGGGTGGTTGCGGGACAGCAGCTGTCAGTTACTAGAGTGGTATTTAGCTTTCGTAGCTTTCCAAAATGCGTTCATGATGATTCTAGTCGCTGCCATGACATCATGCGGATATCACGGACCCTAACCACGATACACGACCCCGTGCAGGTAACCCAAAGATGCGCTCGCTAGGAACGATATATGGTCAATTGTTTTATTTCGCCTTCAGATAGCAAAGTTACTATAACATTCAATTTAAACAAGGTCTGCCACGTGTGTTATGCTCCCATTCAACGCCATGCTCAGAAGAGCCCACAAACGCCATAGTGCGTGCTAGAAGCAAGCATGGGTATACATCTACACGTGAGGAAATCATGACGATGAACAGCAAGACACTCTACAATTTGGCCTTGGTCTCGTGTTCCGCTGCGCTCGCCTCTTTGTTCAGAGTGACGTTTCCTGTGCTAGCACCTTCGCCAAAGAAAATCACCTCGACAGTTAGGTCATCCCTGTATCGTCGCGAAAAGGGGCTTGGAAGGGTAAGAAGAGCACTGAGCTGATCCTGATCCTTTCCTCCGAGCGCGTTGCGGATGAGGTGGGTTGCGGCGTTCTTGTCTTCCACTACAAAGCGCTCGTTCAAGCTTGTCTTGGTACCCCACTGTTGTTGACGGATCGGCGCTCGCTGTCCTTCTCCACTCTCACCCGTCTTTTGCTCGACAGGGAGTTGCTTCTGGGTGGTCCACCAGCTCGTGAGCCAGGATTGCGTCTGTGAGCCTTGGCTACTTGGGTTGCCCTGCACATCAAGCCACTGGCCAACTAAGCCAACAACCTCCTCGTTGGTGAGCATCTCCCACAAGCCATCAGTGGCCATAACCACAAAGTCACCCTTCTCGGGCTCTATCTTGGTCGTGGTAATGACGGGCTCGGCAGTAACGTAAGGAGGAGTCTTCAGTAGTGACGATGGCGTCCGCGCAAAGTAAGACTTCTTTAGTTCAGTATTGGTTGCAAGCGACCATTTGTAATAGGCGTCACCAAAAGCACGAGATGGTTCGAGCCCGCCGAGAATGCGGCCGTTCCTGACTACGTTGGGTTCGCCTGGGTGCTCTCTGCGAAGTCGCTCTGCCTCGCTTGTTGTTCCGCCAGTCTGGTCTTCTGACAGAGGGGTTGCTGTCCATTTGCCGTTGGCGCCTCTTCGACCAAGGATGGCGCGAGAGTCGCCAGTACATGCCACCCGAAGTAGCTTCGATCGGCTATCGTAGAAAGACAGGAGTGCGCATGAACCAGAGAGGGCGGGTGCAAGAAGCTCAGCAGCCGCAACCTTGGACTGTGCTTTCCGTACCTTCTTAACAGACTCGTGCACAATTTCATTATCTAGCTTAGTGAAGCCCGTCTTAATGGCTCTGTCGATGGCATCCGGGCTCGGGAATTGCAGCTTGGGGTCTTGGACGGCGGACTTGTAGGTGGTGTCTAGCTCGCGAGCCACATATGGGATGAGCGTCTGGCGGAGTTTGGCAGACGTGACCCAGCCGCTGTGCATGTTAGCAGTGGCCTATGACTCAAAGAAGCATCTTCACGTACCTGTGTCCGTCGAAAACACCCCAGAACATCCAATCGCTCGCCACGGCATCGTTATCTGTAGCCGCCTGGCTCGATGGCACTTCCATGATACTCTCGGCATGGTCGTCTTCGATGGGGGAATTGGAGGGGCCTAAACATGTCGATTAGAAATTGACTAGTAGTATCTGAGACATGGGTTGAGTGTGAGTGTTGCCCATTCTATAAAAAAAACAGGCTGTACGACTCGTAGAAGGCAAGGACTACCTACACTGTACCACGTCGTAGCGCACCACGCCCTGCCCCCGTCCGACAAGCCACGACTGCTCATTCTTCCTCAGCTTGGCTGTGGCTTGCTCTGGGTCCAGCATCTCGAGCACCTTCCTGCCGTAATCATCCGTTTCTTTTGAGATGGGCCCGGTAATGGTGCCGGTATATAGCTCGCTTTGACCAACGACCAGGGCCTTCCTGGTGGACTCGCTGCTCAGTGCACTGGAAAGGTTCCTGGCTTGGTCGGCAGGGGAGTGGGTATGGCCCGTCGTCTGGTTGCCGTTGTAAGCGTAGAAGGCACCGGAAGCGACGGCGGCAGCTACCAGCGCACCTGTGAGAGCGCGGAACTGCATCGACGACGCGAGGACGGTTGGGGGCGCGCGCTGGCGCAGGTGGTGATAATGAGCGCGGGACGTTAGCCCATTACTCGGCAAAAAGCCGCCGACGCGGCCGCGAGCGAGCTTTCGCAGGCACGGGCGACGTGCAGAGCGAAGCACTTGAAAGGCAGCCCGCATCTGGCAGGTGGAGTGAATGGTCGTGGGGTGATGTCCCTTGGTTGGCTACCGCTGAGGAATCATGGGACGGGCTTGCTTGACGAACGCCTAGGGTGGGGCCCAGTCACACCCTGTAGTATATCAACCCACTACAACGACGTCATGTCCTCAACACCAACACACATTTTCCGGCACGTCAAAATCTCACACACCCCAACATGTCTTCACGGGCTTTACGAAGGGCGCAAAAGGAGCTGGAAGAGAAACAAATTCAGGAAAGACTTGCACAGGACCAGCAAGATGAGGAAGAGTCAGAACCCGAGGTGGCGCCAAAGACAAAAGCGAAGCCTAGTTTATTTGCTATGCTAGGAGACAGCGCCCATGTCGGCGACGAGGATGAGGACGAGGACGAGTCACAAGGAGATTTTGGGCCAAGTGCAGAAGCTTCCGACGACCATGCACAAGTGGCATCAAAACCTTCAAAGAAGAACAAGAAGAAGAAGAAAAGAAAGGACGAACGAACGAACGACGGAC